>WBMV01002345.1:1630558-1678064 GCA_013396655.1 Campylorhamphus procurvoides
CCACCCACCCATCCCGGGGACAGCCCGGGTCACCCCACCCCGGCCCGCGGTCCTTCCCCAGCGCAAGGAGCGGTGAAGGAGGGACACGGGTGTGCCCGGGTGCCCGAGCAGGGATGTGGGTTATGGGACTTGTGTGGTGTAGGACCTGCAGAGCTCGCCCGCTGCCGCACCCCGAAGGGCCCAGTAAGAACAGCACAGAGCCCCATCCCCGGCCGGCAGCGAGCACCAAACTCCACTTACTGTGGATGGATCAGGAGCCAAACCCCCGGTTCTCCTCGCCCAGTGCCAGCCCTGGGGGCAGCTCCAGGGCCTTCCCCACGGTGCCCGCAGCCAGCAGCAATAATGGCATTACTCGGAGACTGCACAACTCACAGGAAAATCCCTACATCAAAGCAGTTCTTAAAATACTGAGTCAATAAGACAGAGATCCAACCTGAGAGAAAAAGCTACACCAGACTACATCTTAAAATGTGAAACAATATAAGAGGTGTTTTAAACTAGAGGATTTATTGATGAAGGGGAAATACATATGTATCTGCATGGTTATTTAAACCTTGATGATAATTGCAATATTATTCATTCCTGAAAGCAGTAAATGTAAAATATAAACCAGAAATAAACTATTGGCCTCCTGAATGTCTGATTCCAGTAGTCTGCTGTGTTACAGTACATCATCTAAATCATTCTATTTGCTGTAAAACAACAGCAGAAAATAGCTTATCACTCACTAATTACACTGTGTCACACTGATCAGCTAATAAATTCCATTTCAGGACAAAAAATAAGCCACCTCCATTTTTATTTTTCTTCTAAATGCCACCGAGCAAAAGGCTGTCATTCCATTCTAGCAACTGCTTTGCTGAATTTTCCCCAATTGATTTAAATAGGTACCCTACACTCTTAGGGAATAATATATCAGCAAAATGTACCTATTGCCATCTTTTGGGATGGGGCACCATATTGATCCAATAACATTAAAGTTTGCTAGATGCAAAGACTGGGGGAGTTAATAGAGATTTAAAAGATGAGATTGCCTCTAAGGAACGACCAAACCCTACATTATGCAATGAAATGTCAACATCTAAATATATTCATATTAAAAAAAATAAAGAAAATGTAAAGCAAAGTATTAGAGGAAATAATATTATCCAGCAACCACGGAAGCTCTTTGGTCTGCACATCATAAAACACAGGACTCTTTTGTGCTGTGCTTCAGTGAGTTTCAGAGGCTCAGTTTTACTGTGATAGTGGCTACGCTCATTTTTTTAAAGTCAGTGACCTGATGCAGCCCAGCCTGACTGGATAGAGTGGTGGCTCCTCACCTCCACTGAAAATCCAACTGTTTCCAAGATGCAAAAAGGTCAAAATTCTAGCTCATGGACATACAAACCCATTTAGTTAGACACTGATCCCAGGGAAAATAATGGAAAGGTCCCTGCATACTCCAGTTAATACCAAGTACTGAATGAGGGCAACATGATCTGCTGCGAGAGCCCCAGAGCTGGAGTCCAGATGGGCAGCACCCTGGCCAGGCTGGGGACCAGCACACCCCTGGCAGTGTGAGATCAGGGAGATGGAAAAGAACTAATGCAACCTAGTGTGCATAAAAACTTGTCTTCTAGAAAGAAGATACCTGCATACACTGGTGAAGAAACGGTACAAAAACACCTGCAGCCACTTCTGATATTTACAGTAGCAGGAAAATATTAGTGATAGTTCAAAGAGCACTGCAGAATTATCCAGGGAGCAGAAAACAAGCTAACTTAGAATATGGAGCTCCTGCATTTCAGCTTATTTAGCTTCTGAAACAAAAAAAACCTGACAAGAGACTGGATTACTTGGAATAGGTACTTAAATATAGAAGAGAGGTCTTGATAGTATGACCTTTTCAACCTCACTGGCAAAGGTGATGGTATCTGTTTGCTGGAAACTGGGGCTAGACAAACCTACTGTTGACATTTCCTGACTGGGAGGGCAATTAAATATTTAAATAGTTTATATCAGGAGAGACAGTGAGTACATGTTTGCTTGCATTTTAAATATGAGATTAGATAGATCTTAAAAAGACAGCTTTTAACTCAGCTTTGGAAGAAATCTCGTTGTCTGTATCAGATGATCACTGACCTATATGAGTTGGTTCCATAGAGAGAGATGAGTGAGTGATACTGGTGGTTCTGAGTGTGGGGTCTGACAATTGTCAAGTTTGGGCTCATCTCACAGACCATTCAGCACTAGGAATACTCCTCAGTTTACAATGTGCTGTTTCTCTGGAAAGGCAGCTTTATCTGCATGGCAGATCTTTGTAACTGTGTGATTGGCAATACCAAATGTATTTGTGTTTCCTAAAGCACAACAGGAAGAAACCCACCTTGACTCACTATCAGGAAAATAAGGTATGACAATGATAAAAATGTAAACCATTTAACACAAAAAAATCCAAACTTTAAAAATATTAATTGTCCAAGCATACCTGCTTAAGTTCTTTTTAAAAATTGCCATGCAGAACTCTGGGCAAAAATTAAAATATGATAGGAAGCAAGATTGCAGTCGTTTACAGTACAGAAACTCTACAGAGGGCAGTTCTTCAGCACAAGTTAATTTTTGTTGTGTTGCTAGAGGGAATTTCACTTTGGCCTATTGGAGAATTCCTGATGACTAGAAAGCCACCCCCTTTTCTAGTTTGGGTCTAGGGTGGACCGCAGCATGACACAACTTTGGCACCACTTGGATATCTCCCTGGGGCTGCTGTAACTTCCACAGAGGCCTGCCCAGTCTCGTTTCAAAGCAGCTTTTGAATTACAGGAGATGTATGCATCAGGCTCAAATCTGCTTCTCTATCCTCAGCTAAGTTTTAAACTGGAATTAGAAGATACACGATAAACTCAGGAAACACCAACTTCAAAAATACTCTGACTGAGAAGTACTTTCTACCTCACTGTACAAAATACCAAGAAACATAAAATACACATTTTCACTAGAAAAAAATACAAAAGACTTCCCACTAAAAATGAAAAAGAAAATGTGTGTCATTGTGAGAGTAGAAAGACTACAGCAACAGTTCTTGTGTTTGGGAGTTTGCCAATGAATCAGAAAGGGCTGGTAAAAATGCATTCATTGTGCAGAGCCCCCTCACTCTTGAAAAAACTCCTTTATTCACAGAGACAGGATTCTGCTCTCATATATAGCACGATAACTCCTGTGAAGTCAATGGGAGCTGACTCGCATTACAGAGGAGACTTTTGCCCAAATATTCAACATCTGTTTACAGTAGGAACAAGAGCCTCTAACTATTGTTGAAAACTATTTCACTGCTTAATTTTAGTACAAAGGGTTCAAAGTGAGGAAAGCTCCATTTGTAGGGATTTCATAACTATTAGGGGTTTTATCCATTTTATAACACATGCTGTCAGAGTTTAGTTTCAGGTGTTTTTTCATGGACAAGTAAAAGAGATTCTTAATTAAAGCTGGTTTGAGAGGAATCTGTAAAAATCAGGTATCTGTCTTAATTGCTGAAACATTTTTCTCTCTTTTTGAGCTAATACTTTGTAAACAGCAATTGAGTGAGAGACCACAGGCAGTTACTGACAAGGTCTCTCTTTGAGGGATCAGTGAAGTCCAGGTCTGATGCACACAAAAGGAACTGGGCAAGACAGCTGGCATGAGCTGATGGGTATCTCTGGGATGGGAGCAGAAAGGGCAGGGGCAATGGGAAGCCATTAAGAGGGACTGAGGAGGGAAAATGAAGTGCAGGAAAGGCAGGGTGAGGAGTTTGGGGCTGAAAACTAAGTTTATTATGAAACTCACATTAATTTTCAAGTGCTGCTGAAAGAGATGGTGTCCCTCCTCTCCCCATTGCACTGTCCTTTCCAACCCTGACTGTGATTCTTAGCACTGGTGTTCATTTTACCCAAAGATGACCTGATTTGGAGAGCTGAACTGAAAGAAAAGGAACTGTACAAGTTTAGTTCCCTGACTCAGCTCACAGGGGAGACCAGGACAGACAGTAGGAGGAATGGGACGGACTACCCCTTTCAGTAGCAGCCCACAATTAGATTGGCAGAGCCACATCCTGAGTTCAGCAGGGGACTCGGGCAGCAAGCCAAGGAGAAAGCCAGCACTGGCTAAGTCAGGAGACTGAGGCTCCAATGAAGAGTGTACGAAGAAAAAAAACTGTTGAAATATTGATGTTGGAGGGAATGGAAGGCCTGGAGAAGGGAGGTCGGGTTTGGAAGGAGGAAGAGGGTAGAAAGCAGTTGCAGGAGTCTCTGTCCTTGATGGAGCATTATGGTCTGTTTTTAGTAGAAAATACTAAATTCCACTATTCCTTTACCACCAAATTTTATGATGCCAATTATGAGTTAATGTGCATATGTCATTGCCTTCTGTTATCACAGAAAATGACAACTCATTACTCTTATCAGTAATCGATGCATGCAGCAGGGAAAAGTCTTTTGCAGTCATCTAATCTTACTGATAAAAGGAGTGGTATACTGCCATGATAGTCTCATGATAGTACTGACATGTCTCTAGGGTGCTAAAAAATGACAGCATATAATTAAACAACAACCACAAAGGAACACCTGTAAATTACAAAATCCTAAAACCCACCAGTTTTTAAAGGTTGGCTAGTACACAACTAAAGACAAGCAAGAAAGACTCATTAAAAACTTTTCCTCTAAGAGTGATACCTATGAAACCAAAAAGCTTTGGAAGAAAAATTTTGATTTAAATTTTTCTTTTCTTTATCTGCTATGTTTGTCACATATACCTGTCACATGGAAGTGTTCAGGTTTTTTGTTCAGTTTTCCTTCTGCGCCTACATTTTCCCACTGATGTAAATTTAGTCTATACATTGCAGCAGTTTGTGCAATGATTCTGAAATACAATAGGTTGCCCCTCTAATTTACTTAAATGCTACTGAGAAATTGTCCCACAATGGGAACCAGTATTTTCAGTTTTCCCAGTCTAACTTTCTTCCCCCAGTCGAGTCAGAGATGCCCTTAGTGACCTTGAACAAATCATTTGATTTAATTGTATCCATATCAAGCCAGCTGGATAACTGAAGTAAAAAGCAGCTCTTCATTGAAACCCAAATGCTGTGTCTAAATGGTGCCTTCTCGAGAAACCAGACACGAGTGAGACTAGCACATCTCCCCGTGGGACCCCTGTGAGGGAGGCAAGCATTCCAAATGTGTTTCAAAATCTAGAAGATGGGTTCAAGTTTGGTCTTGAAAGATATTCTTGCTAATCTGGTAATTAACATGCTGGTTTTGCATAGAATAAAGAATTTTAAATATTTAGAAGCATATTATTATAGTGTTTTTTAAAAGAGTCACTATTTCTTAAAACATAATTTATCTGTTCACTTCAAACAGACTAGATCTCAGCTGTTATGTTTTTTAAACTCTGGTGGCTTAGTTAATGAATGCTTGTGACTCATAAAGCCTATTATTAGTCCTTCTGAGCATACATTAGCTAAAAAAAAATTATAGCAAGCCAGCTTTTATGTAGGGTTTAGCAGAAAGTTCACAGTATTATATAAACCATTGGAATGTATCCTCTTTAACTGTTAAAATGTATTGTAACCTACTTTTTTTGGGTATGTCCCAATTTACTTCCTAATCCAAGTAGTGTGTGCTACATACATGCACCTTAGTGATGGTGGCAAAAACCTGAAGTTATAAAAACGTTACTATTTAGTGGTATAGAGGAACAGCTCTTGACAAATGTATTTATCTGAGGTTATTTACTAAGTCTTTGTGAGCATTTCCATCCCTCCATGAGAGCTAGATTTGTGAAAAAGCTAACCACCTTCCTTTCTCCTTAACCACAACTGATACTGCAGATGCTCAGCATTTTTCCATGAAGTCCTACGTCCATCTGTTCCTGATAAATTAATTCTCAGGGAGTATCCCTATAGTGCATACAGTTTTGGAATGCCCACACAAAGTCACAAGGCTTACAAATTGAGATAATGTCCACTTTTTATGCTAGGCAGCTAATCTGTTTATTTATGTGATTTTGAAAGAGGAAGCTGAAAAAAGAAGAACTTTTGAAAATGGAAAATGACAGTCAGTGTTTTCTTTCTAGTCTGAATGTGTGGGAATTCCACCATTACTCTATTTTTGGTCTGACTTTTTTACAGCATTTTTGGTAAGATTATGTTACCCTCACAGCAAATTATTATATAATTTTAAACACAATTATAAACTCTCAGCAATTGATTTTTGTGGATTTTCAACTATCTGTGGTTTCAAAAGAGCAGCAGATACATTTTGTAGTCTATAACAGTTTTATAAATAAATATTATAGGAATAATATAAAAGAATCAGAGCTATATAGGATCCATAAATCCATTTCTTTTGATTCTGCAGGCTCCTGCATGTTTCATTCCCAGTAAATGTTAGCAGATTTTCCCCAAAGGGCTGCCAATAAAGGGTTCAAATTCTTTTTAAAACATATTTTCCAATTTCTCTCACATTTGAACAAGCAAATACAACGGGCCTCCCTTTCCGTTGGTTCCTAATCATAATACAATCGAAAACTGTTTGTTCTGCCTCCTGCTGCCAGATGCAACCCTTTAAAAAGAAACTATACTTAAACCAGAATATTTAACTGATCTCCATATCCTTTATGGGCAACAGTGGTTACTATAAGATGATGGTAAAACACAAGTTTTTTAATACATAGTGGCTTGGGAAAGTTTTTTTTCAGATTCATACTGCAGACAAAACCAACACAAATCCACACTTGAGTGCTCACACAATAAGCAAAACTGCTGTATCTTCTCCCCATGCACAAATGGAAGTGTTTTGAGGAGCAGGATCTAGTTCACTGAAAAACTGAAGGAAAACCTTGTCAAAATGTGGTCTGGTATAATCACAGAGCCCATGAGAAAATCAAATCTTAGACTACAAACAAATCCTGAGTATTAAAACAGAATGAAATGTTCTACAACCTTTTTTAGCAGTTCTCTGCTGCTGTAATTGTAATGGGCACTTTGTTACTCTACTACCATCAATCTTCATTTTTTATTTATTTGCTAAATTGTTTGCTATCAGAAGAAAGAGAACATAATTTACAATAAAAGCCATCTGCATAGACTTGTGCAAACATAATTGCCCATTCTAATGTTCAGACCGAAGACATATTGATTATAACTGAGAGATCTATTTGTTAACAAATTTGGGGCCACCGAAATGGATTTTTTAAAAAATTATTTTGTAACACAAATAAAACAAAGTACTTACAGCCATCCTAAGAAGCAAATCTGGTTGTGATCTCTGGCAGAAATCACAGTGCAGTTTCTGTGTGTGGAAGATGATTTGTGAAGCTGATGAAGGAACTGTACTTCACATGTGCTATGAAGACTAACACTGTTCTCAGCATTTAAACACAAACCAAGCACAGCTGGGCACTACACTGAAAACTAGAAAAAGTTATTAACAAGGTCATTAGAGGTTATTAACCAGTGCTTGAGAGGAATGGCCACCCTGTGTAACTGTAGCTGAAAAACAGGAGTTAATCACATTGAAAACACTCGAGTGACTACAGAGAAAATGGTTATTTGTGTAGATTGCAGGCAGTGAATTTATACTCAACACAATGTATGCTATAGAGCTGATTCTATACTACATTATTCTATACTAGTAGATACTAAACATCTGCCTCAAGTCTGACCATGAAATACAATTCTATCTGTTCCCTCCTCTTTAGAAATTGTCAAGTGATTGAGATGATCTCAATGAGAGCAGATTTTTTGTTAGATCCTAAGTCATTGTGTCAATAGCCACAGTGAAATCACAGTAGGGCAGCTACCAAATGTCTTGTAAATATGCATTCTGTATTTTAAAATAATATTCTTAGAAGGAGGCCTAATTTCAAAACTTTGTATTCAATTAGGCCACTTCACTTAATCATTAATAATTCATATTACCAAGATCCAAACCCAGTTCATCTTTTCTACATACACTGATATACATATTCATACCCTTAAGTAAAGTGGGAGACAAATAAGCCACAAATTGGAAACTGTATTTAGGTGGGAGGAGGAATTGTTTATGCAGCATAAGAAACTGTCAGCAGTTATTGCTTAACGATGTTCTTGAACACAGATCTAATAAATTCTGGATTTAGGGGAAGCCAGTGGGGATTCAGAATTTGTGTCTTTCTGCTATACAAATGGCACCAATGACAAAATCTCATTTGCAATCTCAGCTGTTAACTTTGAAAAAGTTTGTATCTCTGTGCAAAAATCATCACTTAATTTTAATTTCCTGCATTGCATTTTTTACAAAGCTGTGAATATTCTACTTCTCTCATCATTGTCCTTCTGTTTTAATTACATCTGGGGCAATGTTCTTAACCTGTGATTAATGTGCAGGTGGAAAAATAAGTGAAGAGTTAATCATGGGACAAAGATTGTATTTATTTGACTGTCTCTTACTTTGCCTCTGGCTTGTGCAGAGACTGTAAGTGCATGTATTAGCTAAGTGGCACAGCAAGCTGTGCTACCCTCTGCCTTACTCTGCACACAGCCTTCTGAGGAGAGGGGAAGCTGCCTGGAGAAGCCCTGACCTTTGTGGAGCAGAGGGTGGGGAGGGCAGAGGCACAGCAGGCAGGAAAGCTGGAATGAACAGGGTGTGCTTGCAGCAGGGAGAAGGCTCCGAACCAGCCCTGGAGTTAAGGGTGTTTCTATAGGCACCTAATGGGGGGGGCTGTGTAAAGTACGGATGGATTTGCCAAAAGTTGCCCAAATGGAAGGCAAAACTGAGGAATTCATCCCACAATGCACATTGGGCAGGAGGTTGTTTGCAAACTTTTTAATCCAACTCCACTGATAAGCCTCAGCTTTCCCTGTAAGGAACTCTCTTGCTTGTGTTTGCCAGTTTGTGTGCTAATGTCATCTCACTTTAGGGATGGGAAGCCTTTGGGTTCTTTCAGCATGTTCGCTCTGGAAAGAGGCCGAGTTGGTCTGCTTTAAAGCCTTTGGAGACTAAGGGGTCTGTCAGCCAAAAGTGAGAATACATGGAACATTAGATGAAAATTTTACACGTGAACATGTAAACACAGCAGTCAGCTAAAAATGATACATGAGGTACATTTTGATCTATATTCCCAACAAGAGTAAATTTAATTCCTGAAATTAATTTAACCATAATTCTTCAGCTGCAGGTTTTTCTTTTCTATTTTAGTACATTCCCTCTTGTTCTTCAACAGCAGTTTAGTAGCAGAAAAAATACATCAAGGGTCATTTAAAAACTCAACCCAGGAGATAAATTCCCAACAGTGGATTTCTTGAACAGTCACATATGATCTCTATTGTTAATTATACAGACTTTTGTCCTGTTTTTAATGCTAGAATTGTAAACTCCGAGACAAAATAGAGTATCTTATTTTCTTACTAGGTTTCTGTAATACCAACACAGATAAAAACCCATTGTGACATACATACTCTACTGTTTCCTAGACATAAGATTTCCACTTCTTTTGGGTCAAATCATACATAATAAATCCCTTTCTAGAGACATATCTGATTAAGATTCTATTAATTAAAACATTCCTTCTTTCGTATTACTCACTTTTCTAAGTTTGTGTGCAGTTTGAGTCAAGTAGTGCTGGGTTCAGTACACTTGTTTTGTTTTTCAGCAGCTTATTTCAGAATAAATCCATTTGGCATCTGGAAATCTGAAGTATTCTTTCACTGGAGCTCATGCCTGTTGCTCAAATCAGAAAAGAAGGACCATGTTTTTTCATAAGGGCATGTCCTACCATATAGTTAAAAATTATTTTTTTCTTTCTCTAGACTTTTCCCCTGCTTTAAAAAGGATTAATATTAAGCAAAAAAAATAAGTAAAAATGCTGCTGTCTGAACTTGAAGCAGGAAATTAGAAAAAAAAAATCTTTAGGGTGTCACTTAAAATTACAGATTAGCATCTGTGACCACAGAGACTCTTGTAAATAAAGGTATTTTTAAATTGAGTTATTCTGAGCACATACACAGTGCTCTCAAGCTGTTTAAGCGCCTCCTTCTGTCTCCCTCTCCATTGCTTTCCTTCTTTAGTGAAATAAAAGCCCTTCAAGCTGACAAAACCATTGATATTTTCACTAGAAACAGAAAACTACACAAGTGACTGTGCAGTAATCTTTGACTTGTATGTTGAGCAACTGAGAAATGGGCAGGTAAACCACTCCTCTACAGATGGACACACAGAGGTTCACTGCAGTCAGCTCTGTATGCACCGTAAGGTCGATGTTGTAGTTTCTGCCTCATAGTTGGAGGCTTTGCAAGTGTTTTCACTTACTATTAGAAAATAAATTAATGTCTTCTAAACAGTCCAAATATTTTCATACCATCTAGGTGACCCAGATATGTGTCAAGCTCTGAAACATTATTTCTTCATTCTCTTATCTATCACTTCTGCTGGTAGAAGCATTAATTGCAGTCCGCTAGCTATATAAAGGAAAAAAACCAAATGAATAGAGGGTTGTTCACTTGATTTACTACAAGTTAGAAGGTATTTCCAAGGGAAAAAAAAAAGATTCAGGCAGCATTTCCTCTCTTACTGTTGTGGAAAAAAAAAAAGTCATTGTTCATTTAAAATAATAGCTTTTACAGAATGAGTCTATTTTTTTTTTCCTTACCGGAAGACTGCAGAAACAAAACACCATTAATGCATTTACTGCCACTCCTGATTAAAGTGAAGATTTAAGGTCCTGCATATCCTGTCTTGACTTGATTTTAAAATGTCTATTTTTCAGATAATGTCAAGATCATGGTCATTTCAGAACAACAGTTTCCAGTCTGGAGCAGTGACGGGTACATGGATCTCAGAGTAACAAATTACCCCTGTGTTCATCCAGGCAAAAACTGGAAGATGTTTGCTAGTACAGCTCACCTATTACAATTTCCTGCCCTCAAAACTAGTAATTTCCATTACTGTTTTAATTCTCCAAATAAAAACTTTCCCTCTATTTTAGTCCTAAACTAAGGACTAAGCAGGTATCTGTAGCTGATTAATCCCTCAATTAATTAGCCTTGCATAAATATGATTGGGACAACAGGCAGAAGGGGCGTGCAGGATTTATGCTTTCTCACTACACAGCAGGTAATTTCATCATGTCTGGTCGTGGGCCTATTAGCACAATAAAACTAAAAACCTTGTCCTGTGGTACCCATGCCCAATCTTTGACTTCAGACCTTACCATCTCCCTCATCTTCTTCTTCTCACTGAAAAAAGATAAGCAAAATATCTAAGAACTTGTGCTCCACATCGGCTTAGAGATGGCTCTGAAACCACCTGTATGAACACCAGGGATGTGTTGTAACTGCAATAACTCACTCACCAGTTTTGAGGGAGACCAGCTTTCAGAACCAATGTGTTCAGTTCACGTCAGATGAGTTCAGTTTCTTAAATTTGGTAAATCTCAACATTTAAAGAAACCCCAGAATATATGGAATCCTGAAAATCAGGGTCATATTTTATTCAATAACAAAAGCAGATAAATATTTTCTGTGCAATAATAGATCAACATTCACAAAACCAGTAACCCCCACATACTTGGAGGAAAAAGTAAAATTTGGTTAGGGATCACCTGAGGTCACCCCCAGCCTGGAGCTGGCGTGTTTTCTGGTACACATTAAAATCTGAAAGTGCAGCAGTCCCTACATTAACCAGAGCAGACTCTTCCAGCACTGCCATTCTGCAGAGCCTGTCTCCTTCACTGCCGTTAGTCTTGCAGAGGAAAAGGAGCTGTTTAAGGTGAGGCAACTGCTGGCAGCAAAATAAACCAGCTTGGCAAGAGATCAGGAGGTTTCAATCTCTTGGCAAGAAATCAAAGTTTCCTTCCTTTCTTTGTTTAAAACACTTGATCCACTATTCTCTGTACAAGGCATATGGAAAATTCTGAAGAGATTATCCATTTCTTTATTCCTTTCCCTGCCTGGAACTGGTGTAATGAAAGAGCCTTTAGAAGGACTAAATATTAGAGTACGTACTCAGTTTTAGCTCTCATGGGAAGTAGGTCCAGGATTAGGGTTATGAATTCAGGAATTATAGGATTTTTCATCCCAAATCTGTCATCACATTTTCATTCACATCAAAAAGAATCTGATGTTTTGATTTAGTATTGACACAAATATTGGGAGAGGAGCAAAAACGTGAACTGCAGAAACGAGAAAAATCACCTGGGGCACAGAATTTAGGAAAAGCAGTATTTGAACATTTATCCCCTGCTTGATTTAACAGAGTGGAATTCTCATTATGGGGTGTCTTATACTAAGATAACAGCATGAGAAACTACCGATTCTTAGGTTGTATTAGACAATATATCATTATTGGGTTAAGAAGCATAAGAAGTATCCTCACAATTTAGTCAGAGCACATTTTCTGATTTCTTCCTCTGTACTTGAAGAAAAGATGCAATTGAGCAACACAGCTGTAGAACACAGCTGTCCATGTTTCTTCAAAAGTACTGAGAATGTCGCTGCTTTTCCTATTTATTAAATAAAGCCAGGTCTGTGTATCAATAGATGCGTAACTATGGAATCATTACACACCCTCTCAGAGATAGTTCATCCTTTTTAACATGATCCCTTAAACTTGAAATTTTAAGCAAGTGTGCTCTGACAGCTCATTAGTTTAGTGCTACGCTCCAGATTTCAGCACTATCACTTCTCACTAAGTTAGCGTGGGAAACCAAAAGTTTACATACTTGTACATACTGTTGGCAGCACAGCTTAGCTGTGTTAATCAAACACCCAGAATGTCTTTGCTTTCAAGCTGGGCAGCAAGAAATTTAAATGGGTCTCTTCAAGCCTTACCTAATATTAGGATGACTATTTATTATTATGTGGATGCTGATTAAAATAGCCTGCACCAGGGATACAGCTTATTTACAGGCATGTACAATAATTGTACTAAGGAACTGATGTGAGTTAAAATATCGCCTCCTTGCTTAAGAAAATATTCCTTAAACTATAGCCTAATTTTCAATATATGTTGATTTCATATTTTTCATCGTTTCGGACACCAGTTAATTGCTATATCTCATTATCTTCTCAAGGTAGCTCTGTTTTTACCAACTCCATCCCAATTTGGGGGCCAAAAATACCCTCTTATCTGTTTGCAGAATTGCATAAATGTATCAAGTCCTAATGGGGAATAGTATAGAAGTCAGTTTAGAGGGAAGAAGGAAGCATTCCTTGGAAAGAATATAAAGAAAAAAATACTGTATTCATCAGAAAAAACATCTTTGCTTAATGACTGTTTTCAAATCAGCTTTGTAGTTCTTGCAAAATTAAATAGAATTAAACAGATTTACAAGCTATATACCATATTTGAGATTACTATTCTGTCAACTGTCCTGTACAAGCTCAACAGAGTTTCCTCCTGTTGTTCATGACATCCTGTTGGTATTATGTTTTCGGAATAGAAGAAAAATTCTTTTGGACTTGTTTATAAATCAGGCATCTCCCTCCAGTTAGTGCAGAGAAACAGGTTACATTGGTAATTGGTATTAGTGGTTCTTCTTCATGATCATGATGTTATTACTGATAATGATAGATTATCCATACTTCTTACTATGAATTTAATTCCTTCACACAAGGAAGTGCACAAACAGGAATGCTTTGGGGGCCTCCCTTTGGTGCTATTGCAGACTTTATCTCACCAATTCCACTATGATCATCCCTTTCTATCAAGAAACAGCTTTGCTGTTTTGTTTTGATCCAGAGAAGCCGTTCCCAACAGTGGGACTGATCTGATTCCATGCATTGTGCAATGGGGCTTCTTTTGGTCCACTTTCCTACTCCCAAGGGCACTCCTGACTTACATGCTGGTGATGTCAGAAGGAACCACTGTGGTGATTTGCTCTGCTCTATGCCCCTCTGAAAATTCTCTCTTTGTAGTTCTGTCAGGGTATTCCCACAGACTGAGCTGTAGCTGAGCACTGCAGACCAGCAATGCAGTTACAAAAAAGCTTTCACCTCTGTCCAGGTGTTCAGTGAGAACAGCATCTGTTGCTGTAGGAATGCTTGTGGACAGGGCTAACAAATCTGTCCTCACTTGCAGCAGCGCTGTTACCCCAGCGATTCCAAAGTCACGAGACACATCTAGCACATCCCATGGCATGCTTGCATGAAAGACTGCAAAGAAAACATGACTGAACATTCCTGTACAATAGCTGTTTTTTTAAACAGTTACTCCACTATTGTTAACTGAACTACAAGTTATGACAAGTGATATATCCATAGTCATCCCTTTGGCATTCTTTATAAAAACATGAATCACGGAAACATTCATCATGAGGAACTCCCATCATAAGGACATGTACACAGTGCGTCGTTCAGCCTCGCTGTATCTTTCCACTCTGTAAAATGTAACTGTCAGAACTTCAATGAATTGTATAGGCCAACATGTAAGTTTGGTAAAGAACAACTGATAAAACATGTCAGAATTAATTAGTTATGTTTAACTTCATGTAATGCTTGTGTACAGAAGAAAAATGAAAATTTTCTTTCTTTTTAAGTCATTCTACCAAACACTGCAATAGCACCATATTGGTGTACATTAACTAGAAAACAAAACACTTGGAAAAACTGGCTTACTAACAAAGCTCAGACATTGAAAAGCATAGATAAAGAGCATAAACAGGACAAAATAACTACTAAACCAGATTGTGCTTGCACTTGATCAACAGGAAAGGAGGAATTAACCACTGCAGCGGCCCGAAGGTGTCAGAGGGAAAGAAATAGACCTATAATATCCAGAGACCCTTCCAAAGAGACTCACGGGGTGGTTTTCCCGTATTTCTCCCCCCAAAAGCCTTTCACCGGTGTTGACAGCTCTATGGCACCTTTTTTCTGTCCAAACTACAGAAGTAACATTAAGTTTCCCTGAAAGTTACAGGAGCTTCATTCAGAATTGTGGCAGCCTTAGGAGGTGACAGGGGAGGGTACAGAAGGGGGGGAAATGTAAGGATCACATGCTATGCCATATAAAAGAAAAAGAACTTAGGAGAATGGTGCTACCTACAGACATCAGCAGGCACATTTTCCCATGGATGAGGGTACTTGCATTCCAAGAGACACTGTGACACCCTCTGTATTCCAGCTCTTCCTCTTTTCCAGGCAAGAGATGCACAAAAGATTTCCACTCCCTTATGAACACTATTTCTTCACACTTTTGCAAATGCGGAGGGCTAAGTGGTAAGAATTTTATACTAGTTCTGCTCAGCTGCAGGCAGTTATATACATGACATTCAGAGAAATACTGAATGATTTCCTAAGAAACATTAATCTTTTGGTCTGTTTTTTTAAAAAATTAAATACTAGACTGAGAGTTACTTGCTGTAATAATGCAGCGCCTAATTGTACAGAGTCATGTACTTAATTGCATCTGTTTCCAGTTTCTGTCCAGGCACTGCCCACTGTGCCTCTGCAGCTCCCCAGGCCCCCTGCACTGCACAGACTCAAATGCACTCCCCAAGCCCCTCTGCTCATAGTGGCCTTTGCCCATCACATGACACATGTCAGATCTCAGATTATAAAGCACCAGCAATTTCTTATATCTATAGATTTCAAAATTGATGTGTTTGTCATTTGAGAAAAATGTATGCTTTGCTTTTAGCAGAAGTCCCAGAACTGTTAGGATTTTCAGTGCCTCTGTGGTGCCATGAGCCACAGTTGCTAAGTTCTTAACCCTTAATTTAAATCCTATTATAATGAAAAAATACTGCCCATAATTAAAATACTTTTTAACCATTCATTACAGCATAAATAAAGGAATTTAAATGTTTTTGTATAAAAAAGCTAACAGTAAAAAGATAAAAATTGTCATAACATCAAAGAAGCAATTAATATTTTTTAAGGTAAATAACATGAGAATACTTACTTATCCTAATCATAGATGTGGAATTCAAGGCAGAAAAATGTTACATATATATCTTTAAATGCTGTAAAAGCACCTGCATTTTAAATACAGTATTTTAAGTATGTTGTTTCTAAAATACAAAAGTACAAAAACCCATCATTTTATAACTACAACTGCACAATTACAGGCATCTGATCTAATTAGAAATCTCATCTTACTTCTGTTTTGCATGTATTTATGGTTGAAGAAATAACTATCTCAAGTATTATGTTTGCTAAAATGCTCTTAACTTAGTTGTAAAGTTGCCTTCCCTAATACAGATGCTACTCAATAGCCTGGAATTTGTCCATAGGTTCCAGTCACTAAATCTCTTTCATACTGGAATAGAAAAGTGAACTGCTTGCTGCAACACAAGGGATTTATTGACCAAATGAGCCTTTACCATGAAACAGCTGAGGGTACACAGTACCACTGAGAAATAATCTGTGTGAGCAATGATTTCATTAGTTAATATTAATACCAAACATCATTTGGTCTCTGTGCTCAGTGAAATGAGGGGAATAATGGTAACAGGCATAGTATCAAAGAAAATTTGGACTTGAAATACAACAGAAAGTTCTTCCTTTTATACCTCTCAGAGCCAGCAGTCTTTCTTCAGTGTTGTCCAACTTTAAATGCTGTTCTTGTAAGAACAGATTTCAAGCCACTACAAATCTCATATTTCAGACTTGTACAGTTGAAATTACCAAGCAGTTCTAAGAGCCCTAAAAAGGAAACCAGAGCAGGAAAGACAGCACTGCTAGTACAATCACTGCAGAGTGGCCAGGGCACTCCATAACCTTTCACAGATGGCATTTAATGCAATAGACATCACAATTTATTTTTCTAGATTAAATTAACACTTGAATGCATCTTATCTGCTGGAAAAAGAGGCTGCCAAGTGAGACACCACAAAGCTGGCAAAGCAGGAAAAAGAGAGACAGGCAGAGGAAAAAAATTGCAGTTTCAAATTACGTAATTTTCTTTTGCCACAAGAACTCAAGTAACCCACAACCACAAGGTTATTTCAAATTCATCTCTCATCTTCTACCATAAACATCCAATGACTTGATCAATACTGTTGTCTTGGGCCCTAGTCTTGCAACACTTGCATATATGTTCAGGTTTACTCACGAGTAGAGTCTTTGGTTGTAGTAAGACAGGTCATCAAACACGCAAATCTTTTGGGATTGCTGGTTGTGTTTTGTTAAGGAGAAGCAGGTTGTTAAGTAACTTTGCTCCTGAAAGTTTACCAAGGACCTTTACAGTGGCAGGAAGAAGAAAAGAACCAAGCATTTCACAGATTCCTTAAAAAGAAGTTGAAATTAATTTTTAGAAGACTCAGTGAAAATTCTAACAGGAATACAGAAATAATGTTTGCCCAGCTCCTTCTCCATGATGCAAAGAGAAGTTGACCATGGTGTGAAGGAGAATTTTAGAAAATTAAAATGAGTATTTCTAACTACCACATTCTTCTCTGTCATACTGTGCCAAACTGTGCATTATCAGACTTCTGATGTGCTCCTTTGAATGATTCATGAAACACTTAACATTATGGTATCTCAGTGATATACATCCTGCTGGGATTTAGTGTCACTGTAACATTTCTAAAGCTAAATAACCTACTGTTATGCACCCAGAGCATCCTGCATTCACAGATCTCAATAGTGCAAGACATTTTGAAAGATCCAGGCTTGCAACGCCTGGTATCACAGGGGATATGTGATCCTAACAAGACATTAAATTCTGATGCCACTGGCACTAACAGCTCTCTCCTAGCTGTAAGAAGGCGGTGGTGGTAATTCTGGGTTTTATGTGGTTTTGTGCTTTGTTTTTTTAAAAACGTATATATGATGTTTTCTATTTTGATTTCTTAAATATATTAGCCTAATACCACTCTGTGAGAGCTTTCTGCACATGGGAGCAATGAGAAATAAAATCAGTGGATGCCAGCAGTGGAAGTGCTCTCCTAAATCCCTGTCAGAACCACATCACTCTTCTCTCAACTTCCCCTGCTTTTCACAATCTTTCAGGATCATCCTTCTCAATTGAAAGACCAAGTCAGAATTCAGCTTATATTGTTTTAAACTATTTGACAAAGTCTGCTCAAAAGGCAGACAATTACATGCTCATAATTCATGAACAGAATTATCCACTAATCCTAAGTAACACTGTTCTTCATGATTTTCATTTGAAAATTAAGTATATAAAGCACTGGAAAAGCAAATTTAAAAGGAAAAAAAGAACAACTCTTTTTCTGCTTAGATCAACACAATATAACCCATGTATTTCTTAGCTGTGACTAAATCACTTAAAGTATTTAAAACTACAGAGTTTTTGTTTACTGCAATGTTTGGGATGAGCTATTAGATCATAAAGAAATACTACAGCTCTGTGCTGCATGGGACACACCTGACTAGGGAAGACAGTGGATTTCCTCTTCTAAAACAGATGTGCAAGTTCAATCTCAATGTCTGTATAATGAAGCCTTTGAGTTCAGTGGGAGGTTTAGAAATCAGGGCATTGGCAGCCTCCAGGACTCCAAGGAATGAAGCAGTTTCAACTTTAAACTAAAGTTTGCCACTTTAGTCAGTGGAAATTATGGCTGGAGAGATGATAGTAACCAGCATCCAGGAGCAGGTACCTACCACCCATTTTCTGACCACAGGAAATCAGCAGGAGGGATCTCATGAGTAACACACTTCACTAGTAGCAAGTATTCACAGAAATGCTTCCAATTAATTCCATTTACATTGTCATAAAATTGAAAAATAAAAACATATCAAGATCTGCATGAGAATCAATAAACATCTGAAGATAGTTTCAACTTGCATGCATAACCTTTCCACCATTACAGCACTTAATAGTATAATGCATTTTGCAACTACTGATTTAAAATCTATATTCCACTAGTATAAATGTCTTGTAAAAAGCCAATTATTTACAAATTGCTTTTGTGTATCTGTAGCTTAATTTATCACCAAAATACAGAAAAATTATCAGGAAACCTGATAAAAGTTTAAAATTGTAAAAAATAATGTGTATTTACTTATAAATACATTTTCTTTGTATATAGTATTATCATTTAAAAGAATACACTTAATAATAACAAATAAATGCTTTATTCCATTAGATTTGGTGCAACCTTATCTTCACTCTATTAAAGTCAACTTTGAAAAGAGCTTGACCCTGTTGTTCTTATTTCCTAGAGATATGTAGAGCTTTCTTCATATTTTATGACAATTTGAACATATTACAATCAAACCATCCAAAAACTAACTGAACTTAAGTAAACAACAGACAGACTGGCTAACCAATAATATTCCAAGTTTGACATGGTATTGATCTTCACTGTCTAATTGAGAATATTATTTGAATATGAAAAAATCCTTCCTGAAAACTGTAGAACAAAGAGGAAACGTTAGCAGAAATAACAAGAAAAAAGAAAGAAAACCAACAAATCATTGTATTCAAAATGGTAACCGGTCACTTTCAAAAGCTGTTGCCTCTTCACTCTATCATTGTTTTTTGTGTTCCAGAAATTCTATTCTAAATTTCTTGTTCTTCATTGGATGCATCTCCAATAACACAAAAATATTATCTCCTTTGTTAGAACAAAGAAAACAATACAGTCTCTACGGCTGGACATGCTACATAGCCTGTCAACGTCACATTACATTGTTGGTTCTTCTCAAACAGTTTCTGAAACAGCATCAGAACATGGAAAATTTGGAGATGGTTTCTACTCTTTTTGAAAATGATATTTACAACAACAAACAAACTCCTGACTTAGCTTCCCCTCCATTTGCATAACCTCCAGAATCTACCCTGTTAGGATCGTTCAGCTCCTCAAACAGTCCCGTTTCAATGATCTCTTCCTGCCAGGCTATAGGGACGGCACCTGTCGCAAACCTTTTGAAGAACTTCTTATCTTTGTCATCAAACTCAACTCCTCGTATTTCAGAGAAGTCAGCAATGTCTGCAACATCTTTGGCATAGACAACTGATGGATCTGGCACAAATGGAGGGTCAATAAGGTTTGCCTCTAGCCTGTGGAAATTTATCGTTTTGAAGAAGTTATGTTTTCTTGGGTCATCGTCTTCACTTCTGCAATAAAGCAAAAGTTTGTTAATCAGTGGGATGTTTTGCTCCCAGAGAGGTACAGGTCTGTCTGTGTTTTACACATAAGAGTATGTTAAAATAAGGATGTGTGTATATATATATAT
Organism: Campylorhamphus procurvoides; assembly: GCA_013396655.1. Classification (NCBI taxonomy): domain Eukaryota; kingdom Metazoa; phylum Chordata; class Aves; order Passeriformes; family Dendrocolaptidae; genus Campylorhamphus; species Campylorhamphus procurvoides. The sequence goes on from WBMV01002345.1 coordinate 1,650,696, forward strand.
CAGACAACACAATTCCTTTTTTTCCTAACCCAAGAATGCTGCATTGCACAATATAAGCAACGCTGAGCAGCAGCAAACATTCTGATCCCATTGCTCATGGCTCCTCCTCTCAGGATAAATCAGCCTGGCAAGGTGCCACGCAGGAGCTGCAGTGCTGGGATAACCCTCTCCAAAGGGACACTCACCAGAACTGAACAGACAGCAGCATGGCAGGGGAGCTGTGGGATTTACTGCCCAGCAATGGAAGTTCAGTGATTGGCTCTATATTAACTAGGATAAGAATATCTATCCTATAATCTAGGATAAGAATATCCGTTAAACTCTCGACCAGGGTACCTTGGGTTAATATATCTGGACACTGACTGAGCAACAATAGTCTGAATAGGAAACTGGTGACAAGTGATATTTCTGGTTTTATCTTAATTCAAAGCAGCTACGCATTTACATCATAAAACTCAGTTTTGTCACTCAAACTCTCCTGATTTAATGAGGCTGTTCATTCAAAATAAATACTCATAAATGAACAAAGATTTTTAGGCAAGAGATTCACAAATTATGACATTAACAAAAGCATGTGTGCCACTATCACAAACACAACCCTTCATTAATATTGTTAATCCCTAACAATAAAAAACCAGAAAGGACTAAACTGTAAATGCGTAAATTAAATACATCCTATGAAAAACATCTGCAGACCTCAGGGAGAACTTTGGCTGTAAAAGAAAGAGTGAATTGTTTCACTGTAGACCCATAGAGAGACTTGTAGGATATTGTGATGATAAGAATCATCTGAGGCTCAAATGTATGCTCCCTAAAGTATGACCAGAGACCACAGAATGGTCTCTAGTGTCAAGGTATGCAAACTCTGAGTTTTGAATTCTAGAGAAAGGAGAAGCAGAGAGCAGCACTGTATTTTCCACAACTATGCATTCTTTTTTTACTGTATTTATGGATGCACTGCTCTTGGAAACAGTAACACAGGAAAACCAAATCTGTCTGGGTTTTGACCTCAGAAAATGACAGTCCCTAACATGTTGCTTTTTGCTTTTCCCACTTCCTTACAAAATCATACTTAGCAAAGTGTAAGCCCTCATATATTTCTAGACAACATTCTATAAACGCAATGCATACATTTGGCAAGTCTTCTTATCTCTGCAAGTGTGTAGAAGCACCACACAGAAGCAGAAGATTTGTGTGACTATGGAAAAATCCTCATTTTTCAAGGCCTCAGTACTATATAGGCAGAACAGCTCTTCCAGCCTGCCACTGCTGCCTGTTCCTCACATGCTGTCCTGCCATGCTTCCAGCCTGCCTTGGTGCTATCCAGGCACAGCCAGGATGAAAACACCAGCTGACCTTTTCAGCCCCCCTGTTAGAAAATTGTCACTTTGCACCTCTGGTGCTCAGTTCTTCTGAGCAAGCCACCACCAGCCACTATCTACTGTACACCACCATGACCAATCTCAGCCTGAAGGGTGATAGAAACTGCCATCCAGGCATGCTGGGCAATGAGAAAAAGGGTATTTTCAACCCAAAAGAGCCATATGAACACAAGTATGAATGTACCAACAGGGTACATTAAACCAACAGGGATCATGACCTCTGCATATACATAGTCTTCAAAACCATCTCCTAACTTACCCAGCTAGTGATACCAAGGACTTGAGCAGCCTGATGTGATTTATTTACATTCACTGGTAGCCTGAAGTACATTAGAGTCGCTGTTCAAATTAACTGACGTCCTGGGACACCTGTGGGCCACTAGTACTGACGATTATACTGGGCAGATGCACTCACAGAAATGTCCCTTTATTTTGCTTTTCCTTTCTCTAACATAAACCAAAATGCACTAGAAGCTGGTGAAGGCTCCAAAATGGATTGCTGGCAGTGTTTCTCCTCCTGAAACCATAAAAAGTTAAAAAATGTAAAGCTACATGAATGCCATCTACTGGAACTGAGGCATCTTCCAACTAGCTGGAGATGAACTTGAGCTCTTCCTCTGTGAACTGCATTTTTACGCAACTTAAACATATGAAGCAGGTCAATTTTGTACCCTTCCATTAAAAAAAAAAAAATCACTTTACAGGTGTGGGATTTGAGCTATCAATCCCAAAAAACTTGAGTGGAGAAAAGGGGTTACATCTTTCCTGAGTTAGCTGGTGAAATTGAGTCTTCAGTAAAACAGTGAGGTGCTTTAAAAGGTCAGGTGTACAAAGCAAAGCTGTCTTTGAGCAGCTTTAACTTATGCAACAGGCACTTCTGTAGATAAACCAAGCTCTTGTTGTCCTTAGTAGAATTACAGAACTAATCTTTACATAAGGATGAGCTGCCCTGAATAGTATTGCCCTGTATAAGAGCTACATGAAGGCTTTTATTCTATATCATGCCCATGCAGGGTATACATCCTATTGTTTTCCTTCTCTAAATATGGCACATAAGAGCCAGGATATCTTAAACAGCAGAAAACCAAAATTAACACGTGCAGTTACCTTTGTGTGTACATTCCTCCCATTGCTGAGAAGGAATGGAATAACAAGCAGAGAGAATGTAAATGACTCCCTTGGCAAAGAGGATGTGGTTACAGTGAGTGAATTGGCTGTTGCTGGTTTTGCTTCAGACTTGCTGAATGAACTTTACCAAGTCACTTGGAATCTCTAAATTTCATTTTCCCCCACTCTGAAATTTGTTTACTTCACAAAATGCTGTAAGTCTGAAGGTCTGCAAAGTATGCTGACTTGTAACTTAGAATGCCCTAAATGTTTTTGTGTTAAATTTACTTCTAAAATAAGCTTTTAAAACAATATAGATTTTGTATTAAACAAACCCTATGTGCTGTTGAAAATAACTTTTTTGCTACCTTGCATATTTGTTGGGAAAATTCATCAGGCACAAGGAGCAGCTGTCTTCATTTAGCACTACAGTATTAAAGGTATCTGTATTAATGATATATTATCTTTCATTAGAATTAATTCTTTCAGACAAATGTTTGGCCAGCAGTTTGAAAAACTGTTCCTCATTGTTATCCAATATAAATTTAGAAGACTATCTGTGCATTTTCAATAAGATCCTTTATCTATTCCACCATTAGATTGGAAAAGCACCCACTATATATATTTGAATTCACAGATGATTCAAATCATAGGGTATTCTAAACAGAGCTCCTATCAGTTTCCTATTAATTTTTCACATTTTTATTATATTTCTTTTGTCTATATTGCAAATGTAGATCCACAATCTGCCTCATCAGAAATGCACTAAATGATTTATATATATACACACACACTCACACCAGAGGCATCAGAGATATTACAAGTTAAACACTGTTTTGAGCAAAGCAGAGGGGTTAAGGTCTCTTCAGTAAGAAGCCAGTGACGCAGCCTTGCAAGTTAGATATCTGCAGGGAAAAGAATCCACATTGCAGGTTTGGATTTCTGCCCACATCATTCCAGTAAGTGATACAGCCTCAGATTCTGCACTCAGTCTGCACTAGCACAGATGCAGGTTTCTACTTGAGTATCTTTTATATTTAGGCAAGAATGTGCAAGAAAACCAGGTTGCCCTCTCTTCCCAAAACTATATAGAGTCTAACACAGAAAACAACAGAAGAGCACTCCTATGAGTTGTCCGGAGTGAGTGTAGATAACCATACTCTTGCAATAACATTCCTTATTTTCACATTATCTTCAAAACTTTCCACCTCTCTCTTCCTAGAAGTGAAAGGCAAAATTCAGTACTCTGCAGAAAGTGAAGATCTAACCCATTTTGTGTAATATGTAAAATAATGATATTGTTTGCAGCTTTAATCTGTATTTTACTGAGTTTGAGAAGGCATACCTGCTTCCTAAACGGTCCTCTTTTTTCTTAGCCAAAAACAGTCGGCAAATATCTTTTGCTTCCTCTGTAAAGCTGGCATGTTCAAATTTCACCTCATCTTCCAGAGTTCTTCTTTTAACTTCATCCTTATTGACCTTTTCTTTGTAATCCTTGAATGGTGTTCGCCCAGCAACCATCTCATAAATAGAACAGCCCATAGCAAACCAGTCCACGGGATAGCTGTACTCTTCTTCATTCAGGATTTCCGGGGCCATATAGCCATTTGTCCCAGCCTATTGCAAACACACAGGCAGATTTACTACACAATGTCAGTCATGAAATGCATACACTTAAACAGACTAGTCTATAATTCTTCCAAAATATTAGTTATATTACTGATAGATTTTGTATCTAGAAACTCTGTATAATTGACTTTTTTATCTGGAAACTGTGAGGTGTAGCTATTTTAGCACATGGACTATATCTGTCTTTAAACATCCTGGCATATGGGAAAATATGCTTTTCCAAAGTGAAATGTCTGTGCAAATTCTATCTAAAAGTCGTTTATTTTTAAATTCATGTCTATCTTGCTTTCCTCTTCCAAATTATATTTCTTCCTGTTGGAGACAGTGGTGTTAGCTTTGTCCAGCAGACACGGGTAGCAATCAATTTGAAAAGATTTTGAAAAAGACAAAAATCAGGCAAAACAATCACTGACTCCCGCCCGATTCAATGGTTATAACTGGTCTGACACAGGGGTCTGCTGCCAGTGAGAAAATTCTCATCAAGCCAGTAGCTGAGCTGCATGAAGAAGTCCTAACCTGCCTCCCTCTCGGCTTCTGGATGGCAGTTCTACCATCAAGGGCCAAGTTTAAGAAAGGAAAGCAATGAAAATTGTCATTCGTAAATGACACTCGCTCATGTGAAAGAACGAGTTTGAATTTCCTGACCAAAAAACGCTGTCTGAATAAAGACCATGTACATCACTAATGGCCCCTTCTCCAAGAGAAGTGGCTGCTCTCTGGGAGAGGAATCTGCCAGGCCTGGCACATTCCCCCTGGGGTACAGGCTGCAGTGTCCAAAACAGCTGCTGCTGCTGCCCCTGTCCCCAGGGAGCTGACTCACCTGGGAGGGGAGCAAGGGGCTTCTCTTCTCCACGTGCTTTCTGCTGCCCCAATTCGGGGCTGAGGACATGGCACTGCTGCTGTTCCCTCCACTGAGCCAACATTTACTGCCACAGCCGAGGCAGCCTTTTGTATTTACCACATTCAGCTAACAATGACAACAGTCAGAAGTTGCGTGAACCTCTCATATCTGTTTTAAATACTGGGACTGAGGTGTTACTAGTATTAAAATTTGAAATGAAAAACCGTGGTTGTGGAAAATCCCACTGAAGGTTATTCAATACTGTTATTGCTACTGCTATCACAATACAAATAGTGACAGAGATTCACTTCAAAGCAAAACAGTTAGAAAAAGGTAACTAAAACTAGAGCTCATGTGGGCAAATTGTATTTACAATAAAGCACAGCTCAACAGATAAATTTTATTTTATGGGATTGGGGTAACTCCTAGAATATTTGCAAATTTAGGCACAGTATTTCCAAGTCAGGTCTCCCTATAAACTTTAGCTTGTGTCACTACACATTATGACGTGCTCTACTGCAAACAATGCCTGCAAGAGGGAACAGTTAGCATCAATTAAAACATAAGATTAATGGACAGAAAATTAAATCCAGTCTGTTTTCTTTCCCTCTTTTTTTTAGTTTTGCTTTTAGGGGTGTAGAGCAAAATCCCCCATTTTGTTGAGAAACAAATGAGATGAGAAACACAAAAATATCAACCAGGTTGAAAGCAAAAGAAAAGGTCAAAAGTAAACTGTTGCCTCCTTCACTAAAGCCACAGAAGTATGGGCATTGCAGCAGTTGACATCATCCCACAGGCAATTTGGACTGCTTACACTGAATTTCTCTAAGTCAATATTTAGATATATCCTGAGAGTATTACATTTTTAGATATAATTACTGCCCTATTCAGAGAAGGAGACAAGTGCTTAAATGTGGACCACAGGCCTCAGACCCCTCTGGCCCCAAAAGAACCTGTGAGAGGAGAGAAATTCTGGTACAAAAGGATGCACCCAGAGCTCATTGTAAATTGGTGAACACAGCTCTGAAGAGGCTTCTGGAATATTTTCTCTTTTTTTTTTCCTCCCCCTTCTGGGAAGCAATAAACATTCTTAGTTTTACTGAGGTGAAGCTGGGGCACTAATGCCTTGAAGAACTGATGAGTCATATTATCATCAAAATGTGCCCTGACAGCATGGTATGGTCTTTCTGATAAGACATTACTTTGCTGCAAGTTAGCATCACCATGCAGGACCTGGAAAGATGTGACATGGGAAAGTCAGAAATCTACTGTCATAAATGTGTCTCAAGGCCGCTCAAGTCCAGAGTGCCTTTCTTGCTTTCACTTGTGTTTTTTCTTCCATGGCAGTTTTTTCGAAAAATAGTTGCCAAGCAACCTCAGTCTCTGCCATGTGTTTTCCACATACCCCCAGTAGGACACACCACCCAGAAGAACGCTGGGCTTGGATGTGGTGCTCGTGTTTCCCACCAGCAGAGACAGCATGGCCGTAATCACAGACCAACAGGACTCGTGAGCACAGTTTAAGAGAAAATAAAGATGGACCCACAACAGCCTCCCTTCAGACTGAAGTGACAGGCTGTGGATGAGCTGAACTGTGAACAGGAACTAAACTTCAAAATTCTAAATTAGTAGCACTGAGCAATTTTGAGCTGTTACTGAGCTGATACAGCTCAGTCTGAGGAAGACTAGAAACAGATTGTTGCTCTGATATGCCAAACCACTTAAATTCAGAATTTCATGAGAACTGGTTTTCTCAAGGAATTTTATCCAAACTACAATCTAAAAACAAACCTCCCCCAATCCTGAAGCTTTCCTACTACTCACAGTGAAGGAACAGGCTGAGAAGCAGCAATCTAAACCTAATCTCATAACCCCTAAGTCTCAAAACCTACAAAAACATTACTATTTAATAGCAGAAACAAACACTTCACAAGTAGTCAGCAGTGATGCTTAAGGGAGAAGAAATACAAAACAAAGAGGGGGAAGAAATACATAAATCTCTTGATACCTTTATCAAACCAAGAATTTAAAGAAAGAAAGAAAGGAGCTTAAATTTTAGTCTTTTTCACCTATTTCTAGCTTTGGCAAAATCATTTGGGAAGAAAGATGCTGAAGCCATAAGTATTTGTTGTATTAGGGAAGACAGAAAAGGAATTAGTCAAGCCTCAGAACTGGAAGAACATACATCTTTCAAATGAAGATTTAATTATTCTTTAATTTCTGGAGAGTAGATAGTATTAGAGGGAAGCTAAAATCTACCATCTCTACTCTAATTGTTATGGAGAACAAGATGTCCAAGATCAGATCATCTTTCAAGGCAAAGAGATCCTATGGCAACAGGAAAGGCAGCCTCAATGACTGAAGAGAAGCTTATCTATGGAGGTAAAACAGCTTTGTGAAGGAAGTTTTTAAACTGCACAACTCTCAGTAGCAGAGAGATTTGAGCAGCAAAAAATAATGTATTAGGTGGAAAACTTATCCACTGACTCCCAATGCAGAACTGAATTAAAGTAACGAGTTGAATTACTCTCAGCAGGCCAAGAAGTAAGTATAGTGTAAATTATACTCAAGTGCAAAACTCTACACAGCTGTCAACTCTACACAGCTAGGATGTCCATTGGGTTTTGACTGAGACTAAGACCAGCACATTATTTTCTTCTTTCCTGCAGAATTCCTGGTAAGACAAGGAACCACTTGAACATGTGTTGACTGCTCAAGTGGTATTACAGAGACAAACACATGGTCTTACACCTTCATGGACCTGGATGCATCTAATGGCACACAATAAATAAAACTATCACAAAGAAGACAAGGAATGTTATATTATCCCAGCTTTTTACAGAAGGCAGGACTCATATACCATTGCAGAGGCACACAACTTTTTGAAGCACGGTCAGTACAACACTTGCTAATTTTTGCTTGTTCTCCATCTAATACTGTCTTTTGTGATGACAAGCAGGATGCCTTAGTTTCATATGCTGTTTGAAATACAAAAATAGTCATTACATTTCAGTCAATTAAATTTTAATTGACTTGATTTTGAAAAGGGTTCACAGATCTCCTTCTCCGTTTATTTCACTATCTTGAGAACAACTCAAAATACAATCTTTCAATAATCCTCTAAAACATAATGACCAAATGTTGCCCTTGGATGCATTAGTGAAGAAGTTCTGTTAAGTGGAATTGTTGCTTTGAGTGTGGTTTGACAGGGCATAGTAGGAATGACTCATCTGAAAGTATACAAATGTTTCTTCTGTGAAATGCGATCGTGCATAAATTTTTAAAAGGTCACAATTATAATCTTTCAGTAGTACAAGATGTGATCCTGTCAAACGCTAAGTGCACTCAATTCCCAGTGCAGTCAGCGGGCCCTTGGCACAGCAGAGCCCCAAGCAGAATGCGGCCACAGTGCAGGCACACTCACACATCCTCACACATCCCCTCACACACCCCCACATATCCTCACATACACCCTCACACATGCCCACACATCCACACCCATCCCCACACACCCTCACACACACCTTCACACCACTGTCCGACCAGGGAAAGCCCCTGAACACGGCTGTGATCCCAGCTGTCAGCACATGCAGGCAAGACACAGAACTCTCTGGAGCTTTCAGCAGCACAGAAACAGGCAAATGAGGAAAAACGGGATTCAGATCGCTCTACCTTTTCCCACAGATCTCTGCAAAACAAACTCAATTGATATCATAAACCAAACAGTAAGGCAAATCAGAACGTCTATCTTTTGTTTGCCATGGCACAAGAACTGTTGAACAGAGGAAAAAAAACAAGCTGAGTTTAGCTCTATCAGCTGTTTCCTGGGGCTCAGTCCTTCCTTCCTCCGAGGGGTGCCACTGCCTGCTTTGTTCTCTTGTCCAGCTGTTCCTGCACTCCTTCAGCAATGGCCTTAACAGACCCTGCAGGAATGCAGGAACAGACCACAGAAATCTCTTCTCTGCACACAAGTTAATAGGCCCTGGATGTGGAGAACAACAACTGCTCTGCCTCTGTCACTCACTTTTTTACCATCTTAATTCTTCTCCCAAGAGCCACTGTGAGGAGCGGAGCGTCATTTCAGTGAGTCACACACAACTGCAGTCCCTCCACATTTTATCACATGTTCATAGACTAACAAGAAACTTGCTGGTCAAATTAATAGGCAGCTATGTTTTAAAAGAAGATTAAAAAAGTCAAATCGTAATAGGACAAAAGCCCCTCTGGAAAGTCTCACACAACAAAGGTTTTGGTGTATTGTTAATGCTTAGCAAAGGGAAGAACCTTCCTTTGGGATGGCCCATCATAAACTGATGGGCTACTAAGTCAGAGGAAGACGAGGACCGTTCAGAATACCAGGAAAAGATCTTGAGAAAGATTGTATAGCAGCTTAGGAGCTACTGAATCCCACATGCTTCCATAATATTCAAGACCAAACTCGTTTCATTTTCACATAGGAACATAATTTTCATTGGGAAAGCTGTCTGCTTTAAAAAAAGGCCCCACACAGAAAAAAATACAAAAGGGGCAAAACAAATTTCAGCTATATTAGAAAAAACCAGAAAACAAAATTGCCTCTGGGTTCAAAGTCACTAAATGGAATAGTAAAAAGTCCACCACTGGTTTTACTCTTTTAAGCCTGGCCATCAGTCACTTTAGTGAAGGAAGTAGCACAAAGGGGAGGTCAGTCTGTGCAGTGGGGACAGGCTGCCCCTGTGCTCCTGCTTGGGAAGAGAAACAGACATAGGTACAAGTTTTTCAGTTTACAGTCACGCTGTATGGAAGTCAAAGGAATAAATGGCTTGAGGAAGGACAGTCCCGTAACCAGACATCAATTTTAACCTTGGATTCTAGAGCATCTCCCCATTTGCTTCCTGTGTGATCTCACGTAAATCTTTGTCTCAGATCCCTCTTGGAGATAGAACCTGCTAACATTCCCATCTTGGGGAAGTCTCATCAGAAGAAATACACATTCATATTCAGGGAAGCAGTCAGACATTATAGGGATGGAGCACTTAGGACAAGCAGAACACTTGGTACAGACTCATAACCACACAGTTAGAATTCAAGAATTATCAGGGTTCTCTAGTCTTCCTATAACATGGTTTTCCCTTTAATTTCCGTTTAAAATTCTCCTGACCACTTCCCACCTATAATGTGGGAATAATAATACTTCAGAGATGATTATGGTTTCATTATTTAATTACCACACAATATTCCATAAACAATGTTGGTAAGGGAGAAAACTGTTCATCTGCTTAGCTCTGTCTATATCTTATGAAGCTCTTCCTACTGAGTGTAAACACTGTGCCATGGCATCACACGTAGGCTGCTGTCCCAGAAAGGGGACAGGCAAGAGAAAATTCTGTGTTCTGTGCCAGTGGGACTGAGGGGACAGGACTGCAGGGTGCCTTGGGAAGGATGTGGGCCCTCCAGTGGAGGTACAGCCACTGTAGGTTAAACAGTGGGAATGTCAGTGAGGCCTGGGTAGTTACTGCTGATCACTAGAATCCATGGGCTGTCATACACTTTATCTTTCAAGATTATGACTAATGCTGGAAGTACAATTCTTTAAAATGTAAATCCAGCAATATGGGTACTGGCTGCATCACATCACAGGCCCTTATGGCCCCTTTACTGCCTGTGAAATGGCCAAAAAATGGATGTAAAGGGAAGCCTGTAAGAAGGTCCTGTGTACATTGAGACTTCTCTAACACCTTCTCACACTCAACTACTTACAGTTTAAGGGCTTCCAGAGACAAAAATGGTTTCTCCCAGCCAAGCTTTTTTCCATCAATTGTCTACTCTCTCCCTGCACCTCGATAAATTCTTAGACCCTACAAGACCTTTTGCAAGAGAGTCCTGCAGCTTAACTATACCCTGTGTTAAGAACCACCCACCTGCTACGTTTCACTTGTGGATTTTAAACTTGAAGAATGGGCAAAACCAAGCCCACAGTTTTCACCTTCATGTGTCTGTAATTTTATTTTGTCTCAAAAAAAAGTAATTATATGTTTGTTAACTGAAATTGCTCATGACAGTGGTCCAGGAAGAACAGAAGAACTACATTTCTCACAATCTCACAGCAATACTGCTTCTGGCCAAAGCTGTCAAATCAAAAGTTCAAAGAATGTTACTGTCAGACAAATGTTGCATTTCTTATTCAATAAAACAAAAACATCTTTGATGATCTTGAGTCAACAAGTGGCACACTAAATGATTCCAGAGACCATTCTAGAATGTACACTATTATCATTGAAAATGCTGTAGCATTTATCGTCAGATAATGTCAGATTCCGTTTCGCAGAATCAAGAACCATGTTAAAAGTCATGCAGAAACACCTGATGCTACATCATGAAGGACTCCACTGTCTTTCCCAGACAGAAAAAAGGTCACGAGTGGTATGCCATGTGTACGAAATGCATTTCATGGAACACATTGCATTCTCATAATTTTAAATGACTACAGTATCCTTTCTGCCATCTCCAAAACTGCAGGAGGCAGAATGGTCCCACAAAATAATTTTTGCTCCCTTCATTCTCGTGAAATCATGGCATTTACAGAATTATTTAGGTTGGAAAAGATCCTAAGATCAACAGACTCAACCATTACCCCAGCACTGCCAAGCCCATGTAACCCATGTCCCTCAGCACCACATCCATATGTCTTTGCAATACTTTCAAGAATGGTGACTCCACCACTTCCCTGGCCGGCCTCTTCCAACACTTAACAACCCTTTTGGGGAAGAAACTTTTCCTAATATCCAATCTAAACCTCCCCTGGCACAGCTTGAGGCTACTTCTTGTCCTGTTTCTTGGAAGAAGAGACCAACCTCCACCTGACTACAACCTCCTTTCAGGCAGCTGCAGAGAGCAATAAGGTCCCCCTGAGCCTCTTTTTCTCCCGTTCCCTCAGCTTCTCCTCATCAGACCTGTGCTCCAGACCCTCCCAGCTCCACTGCCCTTCTCTGGACATGCTCCAGCACGTCAATGTCTTTATTGTAGTGAAGGGACAAGAGCATGACACAGAATTTGACGTGTGACCCCCCCCNCTCGCCACACTATTCCTGATCCAGGCCAGGATGCCATTGGCCTTCTTGGCCACCTGAGCACATGCTGGCTCATGTTCAGCCAGTGTTGACCAAGAACCCCCTTTTCCCTCTGGACAGCTTTCCAGTTGTTGTGACCCAAGTGCAGGATGTGGCACTTCACCTTGTTGAACCTTGTACAGTTGGCTTCTGCCCATCCATCCAGCCTGTCCAGCGCACCCATCCAAGCCATGAGCAGCCAATTTCTCCAGGAGAATACTGTGGGATACAGCAACATAGACTTTACTACAGTCCCGGCAGACACATCCACAGCCCTTCCCTCATCCACAGAGTGGGTCACCCTGTCACAGAAGATCAGGATGGTCAAGTAGGACCTGCCTTTCATAACCTGTGCTGGTTGGGCCTGATCCCTTGGTTATCTTGCACGTGCTGCAGGACAGCACTCAAGAAGATCTGCTCCATGACCTTCTCTAGTACCAAGGTCAGGCTGACAGGCTGGTAGTTCCCCAGATCCTCCTTCTGGCCCTTCTTGTGGATGGACATCACATTTGCTGAAGTCCAGCCAGCTAGGACCTTCCTGGTTGGCCAGGACTACCAGTAAATGATGGGAAGTGGCTTGGTGAGCACTTCGGCCAGCTCCTAGCTGGCCCCACAGACCTGTGTGGATAAGGTTGCTTTCTGTAAAGTGTATGTTTCAGAGATTGAAAAAATCCAAAACACCTGCCATGGTAATGCTGTTCATAACAACCGTGATTGTCAAAATTTTTAAGAACAAAGTTCTGCTAATATAAACACCAATCTTACATGGCTTACTTCAAAATGCATAAGCAAAAGGGTGGTTTTGAACCTGTAAAACAGCAGCAAGTCCCTGTAATTCTGAGCAAATGAAAAGCTGTCATTTTTCAAAGTGCAAAGGAAGAACAGATTTTTACAGAATCTTATCCAATAAGAATGCCATCTGATAATGAACAAAGGTCAACTGTAGAATAGCTTCATGAGTTATTTTTTATTTCACAAGTCTAAACCCTCCTCCTGCTTCTCAACTGCCTTGAAATTAAACTGCAAGTTTCAGGAACATTCAAATAGATTTCCTTCTGTTTTCCTAAGAAATAGAATCTTATAATAAACAAACATACAGGAGGGCAAAAGGACATTTTGAGTAAGATTTTAACCAAAACATGTTTTTCCTATAAAAATATTATGATGTCCTTCAAATATATAAAACACAGCACAGGAAAACTGTGAAGAAGCCTGAAACCTCTGAAGATATGAATGCACTTTTATAAATACCACAAAAATATGTTTGTGTTATTTTTTGCAGTTATTATGTCAATATTTAAGCTCTCTGGCTCACATGCATCTGCACAAAAGTCCTTCACAATTTACATGCAACAGCTGCCTTGCACAAAAGACATAACCCATAAGGGCAGAAAGTTCTCCCCGAAATAAACAGCAAATACACACTGACTTCTGGAAAAATGGAATTGAGTCCTTGAGTATGCAGAGGATATGAGGGTATTAAACAGAAGAACAACTCAGAGGAAAGGGAGAAAACTAAGGCTGGGTATCCAACTCTTTCTAGACCTTTGTAAAGGAGCACTGCTTCTGAAAGCAAGGTATTTTTATTTACAATAGTTGCAGGCAATTGGTATAGAGCACACAAGTGTTTTTCAAAGGGAGTATATGTAATGACTTAATAAGTACTTAAAGATACCAAGGCTCTACTTCAGTTACATAAGGATTAAATCACCAGTTGCACAATGGCTTTTCTGCAGCATAAACACTCACTGCTTTTTAAGAAGATCACATTGAAGTCACCCATCTAAGGTTCAAAAAACCTTTCTACCCACAGAGAAAATTTCTTAGAAAATGTCTAAAACAGGAACTCATTAACTAGCTTATTACTTGTGCCATGTGACAACCTAATCACCTAATAAGATTTACAAAAGGGATTAATGGATCCTCCAGGTGATGTATGGGTGATGTGCTTTTATTCATACATGAGGGGCTAGGAATTTTTTTTATGCTTTTAAAGCATAAGAAATTTAATCCTTAGTAGCTTGTACATGCATAAGAGGTATACAGAACTTTCAGAATTCATTAAAACAGTGTATTTTTTGCAATCTCTAATGAAATGAATACACAGATAAATCCTTACATTAAAGTCTATAGATGAGTAGTAATATCCCTTAATTAATGACAGAAAATTGTAAGACTTAAATTGTCAGTTCAGACCATCATCCAAACTCTAGGAGCAGCTCTGTGATGTCAGGCACTTCACTCAAATACCAGTACAATCCAGATTTGGCCTGGAAGGAATACACTTTCTTCTTTAGCTTAAAAAAATGCCCTTAAAAAACTGTGTCCATAAAATGATGAACTGTTTAGATTTCATTTGATAAACCTTTCTTTTGGGTAAAAAAACCCAAATCCATCCAAACCACTTTTTTTTAAGTCATAACAATTTGGTAGTCATACTCAAAAAGCTATGCTAAATGTTCTGCTGATTTGAAATCACAATATAAGTGTGAACAAAAATAAATTTAACAGCATCATTTTTATTTTATTACAGGGATACATTGTGAACCTTAATTGAAATCTTGTAAATGTGCGCTTTGGTCTTCTTGTGTATAACATTAGCATAAATAATAACAATACCTAGCTCTCATATAATGCTTTTTAGGAGGTGGTTTCAAAGGATTCAAATATGACTAGTTTACAGAAATGCAAAATGATACTGGGAATTATTACTGATTACTCACAGTTATGACACAGAAAATGAAAAAAATTTAATTTTCTTCTTATTTCAAGTTCTGAATTTATAAGACTGCCTTTAACAGAAATTCCTTGTAACACATTACAATCCTGCAGTACACTATTCACTGCAGGTTTTTCCCTAATAAAAGCACCCAAAAAACGGTGAACAGAGCTTCTTAAAACAGTGAACAACAGAAGAGCCATTAATACCTTGACGACTGTCATAGAAGTCAAGAAGGAACAACCACCTTGACCAGCATTGCTTTGAGATTCAACCCTAATACCCACAGAAGTGCTTACACATTGCTAAATACACTGCTTCATTTTGGTTTTTTCCTCTGCCAAACCCCACATATTTAGAAGTAAGAAAAACTGCTCCTTGACAAAATTATTTTTTCTGATCATAGCAGCTGCATGCATCTGTCACTTGCACAGCACAGGAAGGTTCATAGGTTTGGATTCCAAATGCCATTTTCACAAACAAAACAACATTCCCAGTTCACATAAGTTCTACTTAAAAACCTACCTTAACTTTCACAGAAACTGCATTTTCATATCCAAAACACTATGGGGTCTCATTTTAAAGTTAGTTACTATCCATACATACTGCAGCTTCCATATTTTCTTTCAGTGAGAACTAAGCCCACTCATAATACAGAGTTCCTAAACTGCCAGGAAAATATCCTTCAATATTACTGAATTTAACATCATCAAAAGATGTGTACTTCAAGCATGATGCAAAAGGCCACTAGAAGGTCCTCTCTTCTACTGAGCTTCTAAAGTCAAAGACTTGAGGCGTTAAACACAAGGCAGTTAGATCAGGTTAGAATGTTGCTCCTGTTTTTTCATATTCTCAGTGTATGTCAGACACATTCTCTCATTATATATATATTTAAGCTCCAGGCACCTTGAGAGAAATAGGCCTTTTTCACAGTTAAACTACCTACATGCTTCTTGTGTAAACCTCCCGATATTATTATGAATCCAGTTGGTCATCCATCTTTTTCTTCCTACATATGCAGACAGGCAGATACGTTTGCAAACTGACAAATTTGCTAACTTTATCAGGAATTAATCTGTGGGAGGAAGGAAGGTTGGCAATGGTTTATTGTGCGGCACCATCAACCTCTGCAATGCAATCAATATCATCACTTCAGAGTAATGTATAAGAAATGGTATTCTTCTAGGAGCAAAAGTGGAATACAAGGAGTCACATGTTTGACAGCTGCTGATTACACAAGTAATTGGTTAAATCCCTGAGTATGCAGTATTGCTCAAGGCACAAGGCACCTGCCCCCTTAAAATCATTGGTTCAAAAGCTTAAGAGAAACAATAGGTCAAGTTGATCCTACTCTTTCTGGGCAAAACAAGTTATTTTACTACATGTAGCATCTAGAGAATTAACTAAATCTTCTTACGACCTGTCTCTTAGAATGAAATAACTACGTAAGGTCTTTAGCAAAGAATAAATTCAGGGGAATTAAGTCTTGGACTCATCAGGCATTAGAAACAGAACAGCTTCACTTCCCACTGCCCATGTTCAATGAATCTGTACTCACCCTCTGAGTGATGCTTTTTCCGTCTTTGACTTTCACTGCCAACCCAAGATCGGACAACCTGCAATTCCCATTATCATCCAGAAGGACATTTTCTGGTTTCATGTCTCGGTACACAATGTTGATGGAATGGAGATGCAGAATCCCACAGGTGATCTGAGCTGAGTAATAGATGATCCTCTTCATTTCCAAACCCCTTTCTCCCACGTTGTAGATGTGGTACTTCAGATCCCCTCCATTCATGAGGCTCATAACAAGACACAGATGGCTTTTGGTCTCATAGGCATAAGCTAGTGTGACTATGAAAGGGCTGTTGACCTTCTCCAGGATCTCTTTCTCCAGCAGAGCCATCTTCTCTCCACATTTCTTTTTCAACCTTTTCTTATCCAGTTTCTTGCAGGCATACATCTTGCCAGTATTTTTCACCTGGATGGCACAAACCTAGAGAAGATGCACATGGAAAGGTAATGAAGGAATTTTACAGAGACTGAGTAGTAATAGGCAGAAACTGGGGAATCATTGGTACCTATCAGTAGCTGCTGATGCTAACTTCCATGGAAGAGTATATTAGCAGAGAAAATAAGGAAAAAAACTCAAGAGCACAATCTGTTCTGGACCAGTGGTGGACCTGATGCAAAGCTCTTGAGGACACCACTAGCAGATACGTATTAGCAAAAACTCTGCAGCTAGGAATTCTCTGGGAGGGTGTGAGCTAGCACAGACTAAAACGGTGCCAAGGAGCAGGCCAGTGATTAATGATATATACAGTCATGCAAGTTTTTGTAAAGAAGCCTGCTTTTTTACTAGCACAGATACAGAATATAAAAACTTGAAAGTAGCTCTTCACTAACAGGAGCCTCTACTGCAGTACAAACAACTCAGCCCAATTTCTGGAAAATGGGCATTCTGAAGTGGCACATTTTGCAAATCTCTACACAATTTCTTAATCCACTGCTCTTTGCAAACCCACCCGCTGGTCCTGAAAGGGGAGAGATGACACACATCCTTAAAGTGCAGCTCTTACCTCTCCAAAGCCACCTTTGCCCAGCACTCGGAACTCATAGAAGTATTTATCAGTTACTGGTTGCTTCTCAAAAACTTTCCATTGGATGAATTTGTCATAGAAGGGACTGGTCTGGAAGTCCTGGAAGGGCTTTTCTTTAAGGAAGAGTTTGGTTTCCTCCTTGGCCAGCTGCACAATGTTCTCGTAGTCTTTTGCTGTAGCTGCCTGGCATTTGCTGACCAAGTCAGAGCTCATGTAAGACAGATAGTTTTTGGAGCCTTCCTTAAGAAAATTGGTGATCATATTCTCCATGGTACTGTTCTTGGCATTTTCCTCTGCCAGCTCCCAGCTTGACACCTCATCCAGGAAGTCCTTCGCTACCAAATATTCTGGCACTGTCTCTAGGAAGTCCCTGAAGAATTTCTTGCCAATGGGCTGCTGCTCGCAGATGCTCTCATAATCAGCAGCAATGGACTCTCTATGCTCTTTGCATTGCTCAATTTTGGGCAGTGAAAGGCTCTTACGTCTCTTTTGCATCTCCTTTGTGTCTGCTTCTCCACTTTTCCTTGCCTGGAGGTAGGCTGTGTTGGCAATGAGGTTGTCGAGCCCCCCCAAGTCACACATCTTGGCAAGCTCTTGGGGTGGCAGAGCCTGGCTTCAGACAAAAATGAGCAACTGGCCCAAGTGTTGTGCTGTAGCTGCCCCACACTCCTCCCTGCTAGCAGTGTGTGAGGTCTTCTGGAAAACACCAGAGAGACCAAGTGCTTTTGCATTAAATACCTCTCAAGGATTTTCACTAAGTACCTTTAAATATATGCATCATTTGTGGAAAGTGACTGGTAAGAGGTTTCTCTGTAAGAAGCTTTGAGTTTGCTATGTATAGCTGAGGGATGACATCCTGGGCAAACCTTCCCACTGGTGGCACCAAATGCACGCAGTTCAGATGGTGTTTTCTAGAATGGGCCCTGACAACCTTTAAATGTACTGAGACTCCTCCTGCTTGCACTGTCCCTGGCTGTGGGAACACACAGAGGTTTCGGTCTGCAATACATGCTCTCCAACTCAGGGGCACTTTGGCCACAGTCAGCAGGACAGCCCTGGATCTCCCTCGCTTGACACAGAACACCAACATACCCACAATTACATACGCCGGGATCTGGTTTTATAAAGAGCTTTTATCACAAATCTGTCATGCCTGAAACAGAAATTGACAGAGATGAACATGAGATGTAGAGCTTTAAATCAGCACACAATTCAGTCCTTTGAGCATCCACACTTCCAAAACTCAGGTAATACTCAACGATGAGCTGCAGAGACAGCTCATGCCAACCCGCATGCCTGAGCAGATTACATGCAGGCTAAGAACTGCCGCTGCTCTAAAAATAGTGATCCCTATATATGAAACAACATACACTGCTGACTTCATCTCCTAACCCACAGAAAAAGGATAAACACTTCTCATGACCCACCAAATCTTGCCAAGACACTTTCATCTTTTGGCCTCAGTTTATTTTCCCTGGTGAGCTTTATGACAAAAAGTGTTGGGATGAGAAGGTGGCAATGGCATATAGCTGAGGTGACATCAACAAAGGGACAAAGCTGATTATAATCAAGTGAAGGCAAATTCCACCTGACTCCACTTGATGGCTGCCTACCAGGAGGCACTTTTTTCCCCTCAAATAAAAAGTATGTGTGGCACTTACTAGGCTAAGCCCCCTTCTGCTGTGGGGTCAGGCGATTTGGCTGTTAAAACTTTCTTTAAATATAAGGAACATACTACGAGAACAAGAAGTTTTATGATTCCTCCAGTAGCACTGGGGTCAAGCTGTACTCTTGAGGTCAAGGTCAAGTTCCCTTTTCCTCCTCCCTCTCCGCCCCCAAATCTCTGAGCAAGTTGAAGAGCTGAATCACAAAAACTAGACATCAAGTGTAATAACAGGCACCTTTCAGACTCCCTACAGTAAGTGGCTAAGCCCTTCTTGGCTGCTTTTTGCCACTCTCCAACCATGCAGTGTTTTGTTTTTACAAGCTTAATCCTGTCTTTGTTGAATCCATTTGACATAAAACTCATGCTTACACTCTACAAAATTACCTTAGAGGTGTGTTTTCTAGGTGTGACTGAGAGGGCCATCCACTGCAAACTGCTGTGTGTGCACGATAATGCAGGTTATAACTCTGAGGCAGAGTATTCAAAAGCCTGGCCAGCCTTGCCAGGTGAGAGCAGGCAGGGCCAGGAGAAAGTTACATAAAGGGCTGAAAAGTGCAGCATGGGTAAAGCCCAAAATAGCCAGAGGAAGAAATGGGGGATTCTCCTGGTGGTTTTCCTGAAAATGGTGCCTACAGCAACACATTCCTCTAATATTCTGGGTAGAGAGGAAAGAAAAGATGTAAGAAAGCCTTAATTTCAGGTCCTAACATTCAGCATGCTCTTCTTTACATTCAGCCAGAAGGCCATAGAGCTCAAAGAGCAGCGGTGTAAGTGGCTGGTAGTTGGGGTCCCTAAGATTGAACTCTAGCTTACACCAGCTATTGATATACTCGTGTCTAAGCAAATAAAGAAAACACCTAATGTTTATGGAATCTGTGTAAGACAGACACATTTACAGCGCCAAAACCATTCTACTCTGTTAAGCAGAATCTTTTCTAGTTTCTGTGGAACATGAACTTTCCCTAAAAGAACATAATCTCATGAAAAGCAAAATCAAACAATACAATCATACATCTTCAATACATATTTATTGCTCCAGTCTCTCTGGAGAGAAAGCTCTAGCTACATTTGCTTGCTGACTTATCCAAATCTGCCCAGCATTTACCAGCATATTACTGGAAAAAAGTAGTTCAGCATTAATTTATTAGGTGACAATAACTGTTTAAGGTAGTGTTACCTATTCATAAAACAGTACATTTGGGAGAGAAGCAAAACTGATCTATTTTGCATGCACAAGAGGAGAACAATTACAGAACTGAAAATGGGGGCTTATTAAGAGCTATGCTAATGGAATATCAGGGTATGATGTGGAAAAGAAAATTTCTCTGGTGAAAACCTTACAAAAAGAGTGGGATTTAAGCTAATCTCTAAATCACAGAGAAAATATGCAGGACTTAAAATTCATTACCTTATGTTCTAGAGGACTCTCAATTACTGGTCAACAAGATACTTATAATACACAAACAGATACACACAAGTATCAGCTGCTTTCATTTCAACATTAACTTTCCTTATACCTCACTTGTGTCAATACCCCTTTGAGCTGGCAGTTTGGAAAAACTCTTCTACAACTTGAATTCTCAGCTACTCTTGCCATGCACATGATGTGAACCAAAAGCAGGGTTTGGTACTCCCCATTTTCACCTATAAACCAAAGAGAAATGAAGAAATAAGTCCTCTGATGGGACTAGGTGGCATTAATAGAGGTTACAGGATGGAGAGTGCGAGCAAAGCTGGGCACAGAAAACAGACAGAAGGTAAGATATGATTGAACTATGACAGCTAAAATTTATTTCCACATCCAGTCAGGTTTGGTTTTTTTTGCAAAAATTTTGGCAATACTTTTACATGAACAGAAATAGTCCTCAACAATGTAAATGCTATAGGCACTTCATTACACTGTTAAAAGACAGACATCATCTGGGATAATAACAACCGATGTGGCATAGAGGATTTTTTTGATCTCTGTGTGTAATGAGACAAAAGCTATATTTAAAAAATTTAAAACATCTTAAAAACAAGATTACAAGTAATAAACAAAACCACAGTAAACTGTGCATAAATGTTTGATGATAAAGATTGCCATTGGAACTACTTTATACAGTGAACATAAACCTCTTTAAATGTACTTAAACAGAACTAGAGAGAAGTACATCTGCTGAGAAACACATTAAACACTTAAGATGCTAATTTTGAAGTAAACAATGCATATAATATTGCTTCAATTTAACCCATGTTTGTTGACCATTTTATTAAGCCTGAATTTGTTACAGATTTAAAGCAGTAATCCTTCCTCTCCACTATACATATTCTAAAAAAACCCCACAGCACAGCTTCAGATTAATAGCAATTACTTTGAATATTTGGGGAAAAGATGAAGTCAGAGGCAAGCACTTAAATATCTATAAGAAAATAATCACAATTCATATAAAAATGATACATTGAGGATTTCCACAAAAATGAAATAATATTTCCAAAACATTGTAATCAGGAAAAAGATAATAAAGAGACTTCTACTGAGGGAATTTTCATGAAACCACAACTAAACATCTTCGCCCTAGATTTCGTTAGTGCTTGCTTTCCTTGGGATATTTCAATTAGACATTTTGTTTGTTTCCTGTATTAGTCAGCTAACCAGCAAGATTGTCTACACCTCTAGTTAACTGGTATCAAACAAATGTCTTTGTACAAAAAATCTCTGGTAAAAATACATGTCTTCATGACAATTAACAGAAATATAAATAAAACCAATTATTAATGTAGATAAATTTTAATATTATGGTTGTAGAAATCATGTATAGAATATAATAGAGCAGAAGACTTAGAGACAACAAAAGTCATAAAGAAAACCTAAATTAGAAATGTTTAATACAGCGTGATGGAAAAAGCACACAGTAAATGCTTTACACCATTTTCATTTTAGATTAAAAAACAGAATAGTTCCTAAAAAACACACCAGCTCTGCTTTTGTATACAATATTATTTAGAAAACATTGTATCTTGACAGTAAATGATGCAGTGTATCAGACTTACAGATAAGGTCACCCTTTCTATTAATTCATTTAACTACGGGAAAACATTAAGTGAACGGCATTTAAGGTATAACCCGCACCACCACACTTCTATGTTCTCAGAAAGGTAACACTTTAATTGTAGCAGATACATTTGTAAGGTAGTGTCTCCTGTTTCAGCTGTGGAACATCTGCAGTCAGACAGATCACTGTCTCCTCATACAGCAACGAGAACAAAACCAACCCACACTCATCCTGCAGCACAGAAACTAAACAAGTCATGTGGTGATTCCATCCTTTTGCTCTGAGCATATGGCATAAGACACACACTATTTCAACAGGTTCAACAGACAAAAAACCTTCCAGTTTTTATTTGCCTATTCTCTGGACCACCCAGTCCTGCTGGCAGAGGGGACAGCGATTATTCTGTTTCACCCACAAGGACATGCAGCAATTGTGGAAGGAATGATTGCATTCTCCCCAAACCACTGAAAGAGAAAAAAGAACATGTTCCAGTCACACTCAGCTGTTCAATCAATACCTACAGCAAGGTCCAAACTATCATTCTCAAATATTTATAACCACTGGAAGCTTTGGAGACAAAACAGGTCATCACTGATTTATCTACTGAGACTGAATTATTATGATCATCCTGAGAATAGTCAGTTCTCCACCATCACTTTTACTTATTTCAAATTATAAAAAAGAAATGCATATATTCTCACAAAAAAGACACAGTTTTGTGAATGTATAAACACATTTATCAGTTCTGTCCAGGAAATAAGTGCAATTATCTTAGTTCTTCCCTTTATCTTCCCCAGTACCAAAACAAAGCCAATGCACTACTGGCTTACTACCACAGAGGAGAGTAACACCAAATTCTCATGTGAAATGCAGTGTTGAACTAAGATGTCTATCAAGGAGGCACATGTGACATATGTATAGCCTTAAAATGGCACCTTAGACCAGAACTTATTCACAGGCTACAACTGTTTCAACGCAACAAAAAGTGTTGGTATCCATATACTCATGAATAGTGTTAGTTACTTTGCTTTTTTCCCTCATTAGCTCACATTTTCCTCACAAGAATACAAGGGTATCAATCAAAGGAGTGCTATAAACCATGCTTTTCCCTCTCTATTTTAAATAGGACACTTAGCAACCCAATTAAGACACCTAGAACAGGAAAATCCTATTCTTTTTAGAACAATCATCAAAAAAACCCAGTGGATTAAGTTTGAGACAATATACTTCAAAAGCGCAAAGCACCTCAGCATGGAAAGATTTACCACTGGTTTAAAAGTTGTCTTAAAGGTTTAAAGCAAACTCCTTGAGACAGTTGCGACAAATCAAACATGTCACAATTAAGATTTTCTTTTGCATACATTGTTACTGAAATGTTTACGTTTAAACAGAATTATAGCAAACTCCACTTTTTAAAATGAAAAGTGATCAAACAAGCCATGCCTCCATTACGTCTGAATTAAGGGTAGGAAAAATACCACTTTCTAACCCAGACAAAACATTTATTTCAGAACACAGGATTTTTATTGGTATGACCACTGTGTCTTCTGGTGTGCACCTCTGAAGAAAGCATAGCTTTTTCCTATTCACTTCAAAAATGCACATTATGATCTCCTCAAATATGCTCACAGTGAAATAAACTTAAACCTCTCAATTGTGTACATGTGAACAGCAAATCTGAGGCTGTTTTGATTTACAGCACAACTGACATGAAAACTAATTTTATTAGTGCTCAAAAATAAAGCATAAAGCTTTATTTTACTAATGTAAAAAGATGACACAATTTAGAATGAAACACCAGTTTACTTTTGAGCATTAATAAAACCAGTATTCCCTTCAAACTGAAAATGCACCATACTGAGAAAAGCTTCAATTGAAAAACAAGAGAATGAAATCACTACATACCAACACAATCTTCTTGTTTGTTTTCAGCTTGACATCTAAGACAGGCATCTAAAAGTAAACAAGAACAAGACTCAATTTGATTCTCAGGATTCCATCTTAAGAATAGGATTGTCAGAGGAAAATATAAACTCTAGAACAAATTTACAGAGGTAAAAATCACAAGTTTTGATGTCTATTTCAGCCCATTAACATTAAATAGTACCCCCTAAATTCTAAAACTGTGCAAATAACAATTAAATAAATATCTGAAAGAGATCAGAAGAACTGTGAACTGTCCAACAAGTTTTGTTTATTTTCCACTGCTTTGGTATTTTCATAACTTTTGCTGAAAAAAAGCCTTCTCCATTTTGTAGATACAACAACCAGCAGATTTGTGCCAAGCCACTCAGGCATATTAAGACCAGAGCAAGCACAAAGCCAAACCTTAATTACAGGACTTTGTTTTTCAGATGCCAGCATCTCCTTTTAAGGAAATCATTCACAATTTTGATTTTTTAGGCTGTACATCTCTCAACACTACTCCCATCTCCTATTACTTTTTATGGTAGTTTTCTTTAACAAGTACCTGCATGTAATTTTCACAAGAGTCACACACACATGCAAATACAGTGGTAAATTTGATCATATAAATTCATAGATAAACATGGAGCAACATCTAATTAAAAATATTTATCATCTTTATGCACTCCTGTCTGTGGCTACAGGACTGGATGGCAGGTCCAGGAATCGAGAGGATACAGAAGTGACAACTTCAGGCTTCCCACTGTGCCACACACACACACTGGGAAAATGCCTGTTTCTGCTTTGCCCTGACACGGGCTGCCACTGCACATACCATGCACAACAGAAAGTGTTTCAAGAGTTACGGGAGCAAACACATGTTCATCTCCTCCAAAGAAAAGGAAATAGTTTAAACAACTGTCCCACAGGTTGGATCTGGCCTACATGTCACTAGTCTTCTAGAAGACAAGAGACATAACGTGCTACAGGAATTTAGATTTGAGTATTTTTGCTCTCTGCCAGAGAGCACTTGTTTCAGATTCATCTGCCCAGACATTCCTCCTTTTCTCAGGTACCAGAGAACAAAGAAGACAGAACTCTGAAACAGTTGCCCTTTTCTCACTGAGATAAAACAGTAAACAGTTTCCTGTTATCTGTTCCTATAATTTGTACTTCCATAGCAGTTAAGGGCCAAGGTGTAGGGAAAATTCAGCCAAACTGCTTCAACTCATATCGTGGCCCATGGCAGCACACTGAACTGGGGTCAGGGCAGGAAGCTGTGGCAGACTGGGAGCCACAATAAAAGCAGCTGTCGTACCTAGCCCTGGATTCACAGCTTCAGGCAGAAGCAGCACAGAGAGCTGAGAAGAGAAATCACTGCCACAATACCAGAGTAAACTGTCCCCATTCTTGCACCCTAACCCCCAGGGTGTCAGTCTGAAAGAGCTGGGACAGCTAAGTCTGATTACTGCTGCAATCCTGCCCTCCCCAGTTAACACCTGCAGTTTTGCTTCTTTCCCTTGTGCACGTCTAAGACCACGTTGATTCAAGGAGTTAAATCAGTAGAAAACTGGGCTAGCTAACACCTCCTTCCCTTGCAAAAGTCAAACTAACTTTCAACAAGTGCCAGTCTCAGTCTGGCACTGCCTCCAACCCAAGGTTACTGCAGACGCAGTGGCTCTCCAGGAGCCAGACCAGGTCTGGCAGGGTCAACACCAAATTGCTAAACTGAAGTCAGTAATGATCAAGTTTCATGTCCTAACAACGTGGCTTGTTCTCAAAAAGTGGTTTCCAAATTTTTCTGCTAGTTTCGGATTAAAAGTACTCCCTTGGTCTAGTTATGAAAATATATTACCTTTTTCTAAAACTTTCATAATAGCTCTAGGAAACATTTTTTTCATTTAAGACTTTTTTTTATAGTGTCCTGTAACAGGTTAGCTATAATGGGGATTAATAAACTTCTAAAATTATGGCTTACACGGCAAATCAAGCCAATTTCACTTTTCCAAGGTGGTCTCTGTTTACCATATGAAAGTAAATAATCTAACATGCTTATGGTGAAACTCCCACCTATTCAGTCTGTTCTGCATCTTTTTTCATCTAACACACCCTTTGCCTCTTCTCTTGCACAGGAAGTTCTCAGTAAAGGCATATACGAGAATGACAGCATTGCATGTTTTGTCTCACTTCTGTTAAACCAAATCCTGACTGGATTTGCAGTATCATGGTTCCTAGACTGCAAAAGCAAGGTGCCCAGAGGGAATCTTGGGCCATTTCTCCTGCCAGACTGAGAGGACAGTATATGTAGGATGACTCAGCACAGTAGTGAAAAGTGGATTTACAAATACAGCAGAGGAAAAATTTCAACAATTTTCGAAGAACCAAGATAAATTTGCAAAATATGTCCTAAAAAACAGTAACATCTGTCAAATATCAGGGTGCTTTCGGAGAGTCTCTAGATTTCACAACAGTTTTGAAATATTAACCCCTTACTTTCAATAGATTTCTCAGTACATTCATGTGTGTTAAACCACACCAGTAATTAGGAGGCTTGTGGAGTCGTGCTAGACACTCTAGATTAACAGATTTGGAAAATGGATTTATATCTACATGCGTAACTGCTTCTTAAAAAAAAAACCCTAAAACCCCCAAACCCAACAAACAGCACAAGCAGCAGCCCGGCACACCCAGCGCCTGTCTCCGCTCGGGGTTTGCGGGTACCAGACCGAGGCCTCAGTCCGGGCGGCCCCGCACGGCCCGGCCCAGGCACAGGCACAGGCACAGGCACAGGCACAGCCCTGGCACAGGCACNAGAAGGACCGGCCCCCCCGCCGGAAAGCGCGTCCCAGCCCCGCGCCCGCCGTGCCGAGCCGTGCCGTGTTGTGCCGGGCCGGGCCCCGCGGCCATGGAGGCCCCGCCGCCGCTTACCCATGACCTGCACGCGGCAGATGGCGCAGGTGTCGCACTCCACGTCCCAGCTCCACATCGCCACCGCGTTCCACTTCTTCAGCGAGAACATCTTGTCGGGGCCGCCCGCCCTGGAGCCCGCGCAGCCCGGCAGCGAGTGGGGGGCGCCCGCCTCGTCCCCGTCCTCCCCACCGGCCACGNTTTGCGGGTACCAGACCGAGGCCTCAGTCCGGGCGGCCCCGCACGGCCCGGCCCAGGCACAGGCACAGGCACAGGCACAGGCACAGCCCTGGCACAGGCACAGCCCCGCAGAGACCCAGGCATGGCCCGGCCCGGCCCAGGCACAGCCCTGGCAGAGGCACAGCCCCGCAGAGACCCAGACATGGCCCGGCCCGGCCCGCCCCAGGCACAGCCCTGGCACAGGCCCGGCCCGGCGCCCTCACGGCCTGGGAGGCCGCGGGGCTGGAGCGGTCCCGGGGCGCGGCGGCGC
>WBMV01002345.1:1678222-1729887 GCA_013396655.1 Campylorhamphus procurvoides
GTGTGTGCCACAGGCGGGGGGCTGTGACACCCCGGGACGGGCTGTGACACCCGGAATGGCCGCGGTGTGCCACCCGGAGGGGGGCTGTGACACCCGGAATGGCCGCGGTGTGCCACCCGGAGGGGGGCTGTGACACCCCGGGTGCCGCGGGCTGGTTGCTGGGGTGGTGTTGGGTCACAGGGTGGACTCGATGGGCTCAGGGGGCTTTTCCCACCTCATCGATGCTGGGACTCTGCCTTGGGTTCCACTCTCTTTGGTCACACCGTAGCAATCCTTCGTGGGAAACGGGCCATTAAATACACCTACTTTGAAATGTCAGCAGCACTGAATTTAGTAGTCTGAATTTACTTGCCACTCTCACCGGCCTGAATTCGCGAGGGGAGAAAAGAAATCAGTAGAAAATACGTGAGTTGTGAGGCCCATGAGAACTAAAAAGCTAAAAGGGAATTTTAAAATGGCCGATTGCATTCTACATATACAACTAAATACATCTTAAAAAGCAGAGCTTCAAAATGTGCATAAGAACAAAGCTAAGCAATACATACCATTAGTTTAGAAGATAATAGAAACTCGCATTTTGTTACTAATCTTTACCACCGCCCCACCCAAAGGTACAAAATTGACTTTTCCTATACACCCTCTCTTTAATCCTACTTTAAATTTGCTAAATAATGTTGATTTCATGTACAAATTAACACACTGAGGTGCTAAGCTTTAAAAACTAGGCTGGACTGCTGATTTGAGAGTGTTACTCTCACTACAACTTAAACCCCCTCCCCAGTACCTGTGCTCGGCAGAAACGCTGCCAAGTTGAGGTTACAACATACTAACTTCTTGGTTTTGCCAAGTTACCTTCAACAACAACTGCTGCTGATTGCCATAGCTGAGTTATGCACGATTAAAAAGGCACAGGAATAATGATATGCAAAAATACAGTCTAAATAAGGTACAGGGTAAAAAATTAGGTATTTTAAAGGAAAGGAAGGGCAGAGACAGAAGTTGCATTTCTTAATCCCCTTGTACCATTCAAAATATAATTCCATTCAAATATGTAGTTCTGCTTATAACAGAAATACATATAATTTGCCTCTCTGTAAATCAACTCTTAGATGGTAACAACAATAAAGTAGTCTGTACAAAACTAAGGTCAATTTTAAAATTCATTTGAGAGAAAGCAATTTTGGATAACGTGAATGTCACAATCTGTAATGAAGCCCCAGTTTTCTTTACACGGAGGAGCTACAGAATCTTTATTTGTAGAACTCTTAGTACTTGAAATTGTAACCCTTCCTACCTTCAGTGACACTGAATATAATCAGTGTTAAAACTCACACTGGCTTGATGCTCTAAATGTAAACTAATTTTCTGCTTGCCTGGTGTGGCAGAGTCCAAGCGACTGAGAATGTATCGATCTTACAGTGAATTATTGCTGGCATAGAAAAGGCATACACTGTGCATCCATCCAGCTTTGCAGGCCCTGCAGAGTAAAGCAAACTGTGAATAGAAATAAATCCACTCCACATGTAATCAACATTTTCAAGCCAAGGAAGACTTTCCACAAGACTGAGTGCACTTATATAGCTTTAAAGCATTTTTTCTGTTTCAACAGGACACCTAAAAAATGCCAAATGGACGCTGTTCATGAAGGATGTTCTCTACATACAGAACTATGAGCAGTTGTAGTGCAAGTTAATTACAGCTTCACCTCAATGGCCTGGGCTGCCTTGACTAAGGGGAGACGATCCAATCTTCCTGGAATTCCAACACATGTCCTAAGACTTTTAACAGAGTAAGCCACAAATCTCAGCACTGGCTTGCATTTTGTTCACCTTGGCCACAAAAATCTGGCTTTTGGTAATAAAGTAAAAAATAAAAATTGACCTTAAGAGATTTTATGTTTCTACATTAATCAACTACCAATTCAGAAGAACCTATCTTTTCCTTGAACACTATTAAATAACATGTCAATAAGATCTTTTGCTTTTATCTTGACTGATTAACACTTCTCTCAATGCTCACTTGTTTAATTCCCTTTGCTAACTGTTATTTTAACTCATCCTTCTTTTCTATTTTTTAAACCATTGTGGCACTCCTGAATTTGAATTACTGGGACTAGGTGTAATCCAGAAAAGTTTCAATTTAAAACTGCTTTTTGTAAAACTTAAAAACAAAACGTATATGTAATTTTCCTTTAATAATATGTTGTATTTTTGTATCTTTTGCATAGATGTTTAAAATTTGAATGTATACGTTCCTAAGTAAAAATCTGAAATTTAAGCACATTTACTTTCTGCTATGTAAAATGTCAACTGCCTCTTAAAAACCCCAAAAACCTGAGTTGTTTTTTTTCTTAGTTTACACAATTTGCCTTGTCATCTCTAATTTGCTTAGCAGGGATTAGATGGAAACTAATGCAATTATCTTCTTCAGCTTTAAGAGCAAACTATGACGCATTATAATTATGTTTGGGTGCTGTCAAAATGTCACACATTTGCTCTACACTTTGCAAATTCAAATATAAACCACACTTAGATTGGCAGTGAAAGTGGGGTAAATATGACACAGGCACCTTTAACTCCACTATGCTGCTTTATAGAAATAATAGTTTCCCAACTAATGATTATTTTCTTAGTTATCTGATCACGTAAGGAGCTGTGTAAAAAACGTCAAGCCATTTTGGAGAAATAGTCCTGTCAGTGTAGAATTCATCTGTTCCCTGCAGCCAGAGAGGACATTAAGGAGTTATGCAATGGGAGAGCGGCACAAACCATGGCAGCTCTTTCAGTGAGTTTTCTCTATGTACTCACTGTCTAACTGTAAATAAAAAAACATTATTTCAGACCAGGCATTTTCTCATCTCATTCACACATTACTGAAAACATTCCAAATTGAGTATCTAAATATGAGAACTTGAAACAAGTTCCCTTCAGCCCATCAAGTGATTGTTCAGCAAGCCTTAAAGCTGCTCAGCCAATTGTGTGCTGTAGAATGGGAAAAAACACAAATTGTTTGTCAGCTGTGAATGGAGACATTGATAACAGTAGGTACCTAAATTTGAAATACTGTTTTCTATTACACAATTTGTAATCAATTAATGTAATAATTTCACAGGAAGGATGCAGCATAATCCATCAAGCATTGATTCTGGATTCTGATTCGTCTCCATGTCAAAAAATACTCAATCAAAGCTCCAAGTGTTTGACACGCAGCTTAGGTAACTGCTATAATAGTGTTCTTTTCATAATCCTACTCCCATTTCAAATGAATATACAGATGCATCTTCATCTTGTAAGAGCATTTTTATCCTCTATATGCCTTTCTAAACGCTGAATATCGCACAGATGGTGGTTTCAAAGCATGTACAATGCCTTCCATAGATTTTTCATTAAACTTTTGAGAATGGAGATGTCTAGAAATAACCTGATTTTGTTCTTATTCCTTCTACTTCCCTCTTACAACTTCTTGAGATTTTTGTTGTTCTTTTTCCAATTTGTTTACTCCAAAACATAGAATTGAAAATTATTTTTATTAAAAACAAAATTGTTATGAAAATGTCAATTTTATGAAAATGCAAAGAACAGTTATGTAAGTATGTGTGTATCTTGGCCAACTAATGCATGTGCTGGACTCTATTATCTCACTTACTGTTTGTTCTGTCAATAGACTAACATATATCAAAACACTTGAGGACTGTGTCAATTTATCTGCCAAAGAA
This sequence comes from Campylorhamphus procurvoides, assembly GCA_013396655.1. NCBI lineage: Eukaryota > Metazoa > Chordata > Aves > Passeriformes > Dendrocolaptidae > Campylorhamphus > Campylorhamphus procurvoides. The sequence continues at coordinate 1,681,938 of WBMV01002345.1, forward strand.
AATAATTTAAGCATAGTTCTCTGCCAAAACTATTTCTTAAACTCCAGATGATCTGTGTCTCTCTGTGCCACTTCACCAATAGGAATATGCTGCACAGGACTATTAATGGCAGCACTAAAACTACTGTTGTGGTTAGGGCTGAGACTTGGGCTGCAAGAGAGGAGGAGAGCACAGGAAACAGGACTGTGTCAGCACATGATCATCTGGGACAAAACCACCTGGAGCAGTTCCTAAGGTTCTACTGCAGCTGCCAGATGCAAGTGCCAAAATGGAAAACAAGCTTCATTCAATGTTGGAATGTAAAATTTCTGTAAAACAGAAGCACGAAGCAGGCATGCAGAAATACAGAAGAAGCACAACAGGAATTAGGGAAATAGCCTGCATTTGTGGAATTAACTGCAAACTTTTACATTGGGAGGAGACCTTGCTGGAAGGGGGACTGGGGTGAAGAAATCACAGAAATATATTGCTACCCAGACTAGCAAATGGAGTTAAAAAAGCACATCCCCACCATTTTCCCTCTATTCCCATATACATGATTTGGCAGGAACTTCACAGAAGTCCAGGAATGAGCTCGAAGTACCAGTAATTCAGATTCCTATAAATGCACTGGGCTTTACTCGTTAAGTGAAACAGGAACATCCATGGCACGTAATATATAGAAGGGAATTCCTTATAAGAAATTATTAAAAAAACCCTTAATGTCCTCTGCTTTAATGGGAAGACCTTGTGTCACGAGAGATTAAATAGATCTGACATTGCTAAGCTGCTTTAATGAAGTTTAAGCCCTTGGAACCTCTCCTTTCTTCACACAACACCCAGGCTCATCCATCTTTCCTTCTGCAGCAGAGATTTAAAGCCAATGGCATGAAGACCCCCGACTGCTTTATGAAATATCCTACACTATGTTTTTGTTTGCTAATTGTTCTACTCTGGAGTAAAACTCAGCTATTACTATACTCTCTGAACAGTGTTGATTTTTTAAGTTAGATGCCTGTCTCATATTCCATTTATTCTGTGAAGATAAAATTATGCATATTTTAACTATGGTTAGCTATTTGAGAATGGAACTATGTTCTGAATTGAAAACTGAAAGCCAAGTTATGTTCTGTTGCTGTGCAGGGGCACAGCCCCCACCTATTTTGAAATATTGATACTTCCTGTACATTTGTGAGGTAGTGCAATTTGTCTTAATATTTTTAACATCCCTCTGGTATTTGGATCTTGCCTTGTATCAGAACTGACCCCATAAGCCACTGCTAGCAAATCCTGCCCTGCAGTCAACACCACTCACGTCCCCGCTCTTCCCCTCAAAAGAACTCCCGCAAATAAAAAAGAAAAATGCCAGGAAGAGGAACCACATATAAACTTGCCTTTGGAAACTCCCTTTACTCACATGTTTAAATTACTGGAAGGTATTGCATAGGTGAACTTCATCTTCTCATCATTCACACTTGCAGATATTACATCCTGTGTACCATGTCACATGTTTTGACTTTAACCCACCTTTCTTTTAGATTTTGTCCAAGGTAGTGCCAGAATATATGCATGTACAATTCAACTATATGCATAAATAATAAAATGCCAAAAAAAATCATGTAAATGTCACACCATAACAGAATGGAAAAACTTGACTGGAATCTGAATCAATTACTCAGGAGGAAGATAGATCAATTATTTTGGTTGCCACAGAAATCACTATATCCTTGCATTTAAAAGTTATGGACTGTTTCAGGAACTTGTCCTTCTGTTTTTCTGCTGGTACAGCTTGATGCTTTATTTCAGATCTCGTATCTAGGATTATTTCTGTTTCAGTTTTAAGATACTTGTAAAACCAATAAGGTTGGTCTAATTTATACTAGGGTAAAAAAGCTGGGTTAGAAGCCAAAGTGAGAGAGGGAAAGGTACAGGACTAAACACAACTTGCAAGGTAAATTATAAGCTATATTGCATCATTTTAGTATCACAGAATCAGTTAGGTGGGAAAAGACCTCTGAGATCACTGAGTCCGACCTATGACTCAACACCACGATGCCAACCAGACAACAGCACCGAGTGTGACAGCCCGTCTGTCCTTAAACACCTACTGGGACAGTGACTGCATCGCCTCCTCGGGCAGTCATTCCAGTGTCTGACCACCCTTTCTGTGAAGAAACCCTTCCCCATGGCCAACCTAAACCTCCCCTGGAACAGCTGGAGACAGTAAGAAGTCTCAATTTACAAACGCTTGTACAAACCTCTCAGCTTGCACTGTCACCCTCTGGAGTGTCAGTTCATGACCTGAGATAAATGACCAAGTATTACACAAGGCATTTTTGTCTGTATCGAGCACCTTTTAAATACTTTCTAATTACAGAGGGAAATACTTCTTCCTCTTAGACTTTGTAAGTTTGCATTGCTGTACAAAACATAACACCTTGCCAGCCCCCAGCATAGAAAGAAGAGACTGAAATGTATACACTTACCCTTCTTTTAAGTACCTTAAAGGTCTATGGATGAAATGCAATGTAATTATCAGCATTACTATAGATCACTTTAGTCTTAAAGGGGAATTTCCTTCTAATTTATTATCTCTCTGTTCCCTGCTTTTTGCTGTCCATTGTTCTGTATCCCCTGGCAGCAATGTCACAGCTCCCAGCCCTAAGCTGCTCCCAGCTACTGAGGTGACCCTCTGGTGTGGCACCTGCTGATCCGGGGGGACACCACCACTGGGACAGGGCTCTGGCTGCCTTTGGAATCTTCTGGTGTTAAATACACACACACCCCATCTTCTCTCTCTGCTCCCTGACACAGTGAAGTCTGTTACTGAAACACCAACCGGGAGTAAAGCAGGAGGCATCTTGGATTTTTTTGAAAAATCAGAACCAACATATTTTGCATTACTATTTCAGAGGGACCAGGTAAGAGATTTTTACCTTTAAGTCTTGTATTCAAGTCACACTGTAGATTTACTCTGGCTGTTCTATGATTCTCTCAGCTTTTTTCCCTGTGTACAAAGAATGACCAAAAACAGAAGATGAAAATGGGGAACAAAATCACAACCCCTTAAAGCAAACGAAGTTGTTTGACTGGATTCAAGTCACACTGTAGATTTACTTTGGCTGTTGTTAAAAACAATACGGAATCTGTCCTTATCACAAGTAAATGTTGCAAACTTTGCAGTTTAAAATACACAGATGATCAGAAATTATAAAGAATGTCTTGTAAAGCATTTATCATATATTACTTATAGAATCATTTAAATTGGAAAAGAGCTTTAAGATCACCAAGCCAAATTATTAACCCAACACTGCCAAGTTGCCCACTAAACCATGTCGCTGAGTGGCACATTCACAGGTCTTCAATGCAATGTCCTCTTCATGTCACACTTTAGAGAAAACTCAGGCTAATGGATTGGTTAAAGGGAGCATACTGGCAGTGAAAAAAAAATCACTCTGCTATAATCATCACAGAATCCTTACAATACTTCTTTTAATGTACATAGAAAAAATCCCTCCTATACTTTAAAGTTCATATTTCAATTTATCTGCTTTCTAATCTCTGCTATATGAATGTAGTGACCACTCATAATTCATCTTACCTCAGATTAATCAAAATTAATTGCAAAATGGCTGGAAGGTTGCACTAACAGAAGCTTCCATACCAGCAAGAAAGAACAACAGGTCAGTTCTCTGTACAAGGAAACAAAACACCTCAAGACATTAAAACATGCTTGTACAAAATTACCTTATAAAAAACGCCGTAAGAATAGGAGGGGAGAGCAGGTGGCAAAAAAGTGCCCAGATTACATTAAAAAAAAAAAGGGGAAAAAAAAGTAAGCAAACTGAGAAAGTAAACACTATTTTTTTCCCCATGCAACATATTTCTAACAGTTCTAACTAATTCTGTAGCTGCTTTTGTACACAGGACAAGTAACGACACAGGAGCAGGGATCCTTCAGCACATCCCACTGAGCACTGCAAACTTCTAAAAACTGCCAAATTACTAAGGCTTCTCTGCATGCTGCCACACAGTGATGAACCAGCACTCCTCTCTCCAATCACTTATCTTGGAATGCAACAAAACTGTAGATGGCCATGTTAATTTTCATGGGATTTTTACCCCCATCAATGAGGTTTTCTCTCTTTATAGCCAAGTCCTGCACGTAATTCCCTATTCCTTCATTTAACATTTTAGACAGCCAGGAATCACAATAAACACACAGCATTATCTCATGTTTGTCGTAATTTATTTCTGAGTTATTCTCAAGCAATGTTACAAAACATTTTAATGTCTTGATACGAAAATAAAATTTAAATAAAAATACATTCAACAATACATCATCATAATAAAAATTATAACTTTTACAATCCTAACAGAACTAATTACTGAATAACATCACCTTTCTAGACTAATCAAAATGAAGGCAACTTTTATTATTAATCATTCTACTTGTACCTAATCAAATTCTAGAACATCTACTACATTTTAAAATATTACAAAATGAGAAATCAAATCAATGTTCACAAATATTCAATGGCCTTTGTTTTTATCTCAATATTCCAGTACCAAAGCAAAAAAAAAGTGCATATAAAAAAAAAGAACCAAATAAACAACATTGCAAGAGTATACAACTCATTATTTCATAAATTTGACTTGGAAAACAACAGGAAACAGCCCCAGGGAACAGACAACTTGCCACAGGGCTAACTCATATTCGACAAAACCTGACTTTGAAACTCAGCCACATTCAACTTTGTTTAATGGCAACTTCTCATTAATGGCAATTAATCTTTACCTTCACCTTGGCAAAACACATTTTTTGGCATTACCGTATTCTCCACCAGTTTTAACTGTTGGCAAATAAAAGTCCCTTCAACACATCCGATGTTTAAAAAAGGAAAAGGCAAAACCAGCTCAGGTGATTGAATGATTGTGATATTGCAGACACTAGTACTGAATCCTGGACATTCAAAAATAGTTTGGTATTATACCACATAGTCATTCTAACAGGTTACATTCACTCCAAAAGAGATTTCGATCCTGTCTTGCCACCTTGCTTCTAATACAGAAAGCCTTCCTTTCAGTATAATAAATGTATGGTAATTTAAAGAGTTTGCTGTTTCAAGCATTGTGGATTTCTATTCTAAGGTACATTTCTAATTCATTTGGCCAAATCACAGTTGGAAAACCAAACCCAAAAACTAAAAAAAGACACCCATCAAACAACAAAAGACCCCACAGAAAATACTCAAAAAATAAAAGTACCATATATAAGTTTTATTAAAAATAATATTCCAAGGAGTACCACTGTATTTAATACTGATGAAGCAAAGTTGTCACAGTAGTACCTTTGCTTCTTCCTGGTTATATACATATATGTCTTCTCAGCATATACCTAACTTCTCAGATGAAGTGAGCAAAAATTAATCTACTAAAGTCAGGAATGCCAGTTGAAATTTGTGTTAAGTGGCAAATACGAATCCACATAACTAAAGATACAAAAATATTCACTGAAGCATTGCTTAAAGACAAAACAATGTTGATCATTCAACTGATCGTAACAAGCAGATACTACAAAGTATCTAAAAATAATCTGGGATAGTCCAGATATCTAAAGTGCTTTGAGTGATTATAACAGAGATTATTTATTAGATTTGTAGTCAAAAGTTGAGCTGGACGTAGTTATTACTTTTTAAAAAACAAGAAATAAAATCATACATGGGATGATGTTAATTGATCAGTACTTAACCACAATCTGTTCACATTTAAATTTTTCTATCTGTAGGCAAACCTATTTAAGAAGAACGTTACTACCCTGCATTTCTTTTTAGATTAAGAAAAAATATGTACCTTAAAAAACGCTAAAGAAAATAGATAGTGGTCTAATGTCACTCCATATATCACTCACCCCAAATGTAAACAAGAGGTACAACGTAAGTTCCCTGATTTCTTCTTTAGTACTTAATAATGTAACTAACACTGGTATCTGCCGTCCAGATTACTTGCAGCATACTGCATTTTGTAAAACTTCAACTGTAGATAAATCAAGTCCTGACAACACCTAATACAAAGAAAAAAAAAGTCAAATGTCTCGAGTGTGAAGCTTCCCATCTTTTCCATGTCATGGTATCCCAGGATTACTATTTCCAGATACGTATCAGCAGGGCAGGCACTCACGGTAAACTCATGTGAGTTTGCAGTGTATGTACTGAGAGATGTAATCCAACCAACAAATGCAGGGTGGATTTTCTTCTATTACAAAGCTTATTTGTTTAGAAAGCTCTTTCCAATAAGACAACAATAGCAAAACAACATTTAGATTTATTCACACCTGTTACTTCAAGAATCTGAAACTTCAAATTCTTCAGCAAATGAGAATAAACCTTAAAGACCAGATTTTCAAGAAAATATTTTTCTATTAAATATTAAATAGATTGTCAACACAATTAGCATTTATGTTCATTCTTAAATACTTTGCAAAAATGCATATAACAAATTAAAAAAAGATAACAAAAAATGAAGTAAAATAACAAAACATTCTAGAACATTTCCAGTTTCTTTTTTCATCAGAGTGTGCCAGTTTGTTTTGGTTAGGAAACTTTTCCAACAATTGGATTTTCTCTGAAAAAAAAAAAAAGTATGTAAATATCTTTAAGGCTAACATTTCCTTTCTAGTTGCCAGCATACAGTTTTAATTTATTTTAAAAAATTCTAATTAATTTAATTGTAACATTCCATGATTTGTGAAAACATCATTTACTTTCACATGAGACCTCTAAATCAAAGTCAATTTTTCTAAATAACCTGGGTCAAACACTAACTTAAACCAGATTGTGGATTTGAGCTGTGGGGTTTTTTCCCTGGTGAATCAATCCTTAGTGATGCAAAGAAGAAATCTGAAAGCTTGCTAGTGGTGTTCCACAGACATAAGTCAGGATTGAAGAGAATTAAAAGAATGTGCTCTGGAACAACAATGTACTTCAAAGAACAGGATTTTTTGTTTTTTGTTAACTTCACCTGAAATAATGTTTATCACTGGATATGGCAAGTGAAATACAAACAGTAAACATACTGCCTGACAGACATGTTTCTGCAGTGCAAGTTTTACAGTTTCATATTTCAATTTATATTTCAATTATTTCTTATCCAAAATTTTAAAAATAAGTAATCAGAAGGTAGGAATAGAGTGAGGGATAAATTTTGTGTGCACTTCAGATGTTAAGCTGCAAGGAAACAGCGGTCACTGCACCCAGTTACAGGAGTCTCAACAGAACCACAGACAAATCCCACACCAGAAGAACTTCTGTCTTCAAAGAACTGGTAAAAACCTGCAGTACTACAAACGATGTACCTTATTTTCGATATGTCTGTGTTGTCTAACTCTACCTTTATCTTCATTATCTCTACCTCAACAAGCCTGACCCTGTTCTGTGATTTTCCCCCCCCCCAAAATACACATGTATTGGTGTCAAAATTAAATAAGATACTTACTCACTACCATATTTAGCACTAGATGATCTCTTCTTCTGGTATTTTTCATGTGATTCATTCAGCTTCTCCACTATATCTATTATCTGCTTAAGTGTATGAAAAGTTGCTACAGAGTCTTCAATGGTGAAGTTCGAGTAGTCATCTGGCTCCTTCTGAGGACCTTGATAGACGGCTATACTGCCACAAGCCTCTGCAAAACCAGCACAATCAGCCCAGTTACAATTTCAACAACAACCAAACACATCTAACTCTCATGTAAATGATAATCCAAAATGCTGAAATGTAAAGTTACTCTGGCTAAAACATGCAATGGATTAAGACAAAAGCAGGAGACAGTATCAACTGCGCACATTCCCAGTTCTGTGGCTTATTCTCTGCTGTTGTGTTCACCATCTTGAGCCTGCAGCTCTCTCCTCTTCACATTAACAGAGGTCCAGTGCTTTCTTGGGACAGTCGGGAAAGGGACAGCAAAGACACAAGAGAAACCTGCTATAGTTGCAGGCTCTCTGTTTAAAGGATTAAAGGTATTACATACATGGAAATTCAATTAAACAATGTGCATGGCTAGTATCTACTAGTAAAGAAATGGTTGAAGATCATCAGAAACCAGCACACTGAGAAGACAAGAATACAATCACCTTCTCTCTATTATTTTCAGGTAAATCATTAAGACATCAAAATTACGCTATTAGGCCTAAAGAATTAGAGATGAATAATATCAGTATAATTATATTGAATTATTATTTGAGTACCTTCCAGCTTCTGTAGTTTAGACCTGTTGATAGTGAAAAGTGAGTAAATTCTTTCTGTCTCTCTGTCTCCATCAATCTCAATTTGCGTATCAGCAGGAACATCTCTAAAGGTGAATGAAGAGACAGGTAGTCAATATAAGCCATTCTCGAAAGCAAGTAAAAACCGATTCTCTTTCAATATACATACCCTTTTAATACACTTATCCCTCACACACAGCTTCACAAAACATAGTCTGTAACGTATGCAACCTACCCAGTTAAACTTATTTTTAAAAAAGATTGAAGCATTTGTTTGTTTTCAGAAATCAGCTGCTTACAGACAGGCATTGAAGCATTGCCAGATGTTACTCACTTTTCTGACACACCTACAAAACCCAAATGATTTATCAGGATCTACATCCAAGATTATTTAGTTGATTTTCTTACCGCACTGTTTAAAAATATGTGAAGTTCAAATCAGAAAGTGACTGTATAAAACAAGACAAGGTTGTCATGGAGAGAAGACTTCAATGCTGAGCTCTCTGCAGCAAGGTATTTAATTATTTCATATACAGGATCTAGGTGTATTCTATCTCTGCATTCAGCCTGACATCTGAATTACATCTGTTATTCTGCAGACTCAGCCACTGAATATTTGTGATTCACATGCTGAACTGGTTGCCTTCATTTCACACAGTCGCTGAAGAAGTATCAGACTTAGTGAAATCCAGTACTTTGTGCCTTACACTAAGGCATGTTTTTAGGAGCATAACTTGCCGCAGTGGAGAGCGAAAGCCTTGCTTTTGTGTTTCCAAGCTGTACAGTGAATCATACACCTCCTCCAAAGCCCGTGCCCTTTGCTGTGAGAAGCCACTTACGCAGTGCAGCGGGCGCAGCCCACGGTGCTCTCCATGGTGGCCTTGCAGCACAGCCAGTTCCCGTTCAGGAAAGCAGAGGGGTGGTAAAAGCTCAGCCTCTTCTGGTTGCACCTTGTGACCCTGCAAAGAGCCTCTATCCACTCACTCGCTTCGACACAGTTGTTTGCTTGGATATAGAGTGGCTTTTCTCCATGAAGGACTTGAAACATCTGTAGAAGAAACACATTATTCTCCTCAGTAAAAACATCCAGTTACTGATCAACTTTGGGTATGCTGAAAGAGATTTCAAAGCTCAGGCAATTCAACAGTCAGATTAGAACAGAAAGTGAGACAAGGGAGAATGGCAGACATTTCTGCTCTTTCAACTACACAGACCTACTTGGGAGAAAAGCCCCGCCCAAACAGCTCCCAGTGTTTCATCTACACCACCTCCTCACCAAAACAAGAGTTCTTAAAGAATTGGAACACGATGCAATTAGAACATGATGCATCACTTATGTATCTTTAAGTGTGACCCCAAACTTCATGAAGCACAACCTTCATGCTTACTATCCTGAGAGCAACAGAAGACTCCCAGAAGTCTCTCCTTTAGCCATCCTCAGCCTTAGCTCTAATTTTATCAACTTTTATCACTGCCTCAGAGTTCTGGATTGAAATGACAGCAGAAATAACTGCTGTGTTACAGCACCAGAATAAGGCTGTGAGCAGGCAACTGTCTGAGCTGATCAAGGTATTGAAGGAATATCTCATAGAAAGGAATAGATACAAGTTTGGTAATAATACATATCTACTGGAACTTGATGCAATTAGAAGTGCCCTGTAATAAGGTCATGTAGTCTTAACCTTCATTCCAAAAATTTGGGAGGGAGGGCAGAAATCAAAATCAGTCAGAAAAGCTGGTGTAGATTTTCAAATTTCCAGACTAAATTCCAAGCTCAGAGTACTTGGAGATACTGGATACAGCTTTTCATTCCTGATCCACAGAAAAGACTTTTTGCTGAAGTATTTGGTAATGGGGTATCATTAACTGTATAAGCTAATTATAACCTTTTATTTAAGGAACACATCAAAAATTACATATACACTATCTTTTGACCTACATTTTTCTTGTTGAAGGAGCTCTCATCAAGTTTCTCCACTGCAAGGATGTTTTTGATTGGAATGGTGAAAATTGGTTCTTTATCTGTAAAAAATTGTAAACAGAGGAGTGAAGCAATCTCTAAGAACTGTTTTATAACCTCAGTGCACTGACATTGCAGTTCAAGCTCTCAAAATATGCATTTTTATTAAGAAAATATACATGAATCAGACAAGCATTTATTAATCAAGGCAAAGGTAACTACAGTACATCATAGGTATTTTAGGAAAAGGAAAAAAATTATGTCTTTCTAAAAGCACAGAGCAGATGCAAATACTTAGAAAATATTGAAAAATAAAATTAGTTGTAAAATAAACATAATTACCTTGCTGTTTGTGGTATGTGAATTCTCTGCTTGTTAGACAGAACCACCGCTTCTTGAAATTCTTTTTACCAATCCGAGTCCTTCCCTGAGCTCTCTTGTACATTTCTCTGTAAAGATACAATCAAATGAAATGCAATCATTAGTCTTCTGAAGAGCTTCCAAAACCATTTATTGAGACAACACATTATGGTTCATCGTTCAGCAACATACAGATCTATCTCATCTTACATTAAAAAAAAAAAAAAAATATCTACTAGTTGATCAAAACAGATCCTCTCTCTAGATTACCTCCCAACATGGTGATCGTGTCCAGGGTTCCAAAAACTCCTGGAAAGGAGCTGGAAGAACATGCAATCCAGTCTCACGTTTGCTGCAGCAAATTTGGAAGGGATACTTACTGATTGAGGTCCAGAATCCCAAATTTTCACAAAAGGGATTAAGGTGTATCCAACTACAAGATTCTCTTTTCCTGCCACCTTCTACATATGATTGTACTTGCCCTTATCTGGATCAGAAACTGAGCAGGAATTAAATGACACTGAGTATGACTCAACAGCAAGGGCAGGCACCAGCTGCATTCAGTGCACTCCAAGTGTACTCCCTGCTAACTGTAATTTTGGGTTTGAGCAGCAGCCATCAGCTTATAACACTATAACTAAGTGTTGTTCCACTACAATTTTCCTCTTCATTTCTATCCAGTATCTTAAAAAGAGACACATTTCTTTCTTGTTTGAAATTTGGATGCCTGTTTCACAGAAGAATCTTTACTTCCTATAAATCTGCTTCTCAAATAAATTATTTTTTTCCATGAATGTTGTTTGAGTTAATTCATCAGCTATTTTTGATCAACACCAAGAAAAAGACAGTTCATTTCTTAGGAAGATTGACTTTCACCTCAGTTTTTATAACAGCATTCCGTCACTTACTGTTAAGTATTTCAATTACAGGGTAATTTTTAGTCCTACTTTAAAAGGTAGGACATTTAAACTGGGCTTAAACAGCATGTAGAATAATTCTAAACAAATACGTTATTTTAAAATACACTTTCACAATTCTTAATAAACCATCAGAGAGCACACACTGAACTGTGACAGTAATGCAGTCAGTCTTTCATAGGTTTTAAGCTGCTTCTAATTACTTTTTTCCCCCAAGTATTTAAAAGATGTGTTAGGAAAGTTTACAGCTGTTCTTTGAAACTAATTCTGCAAACTAACAAAGAACTATCTTAAGTTACAAATATAATTTCTACAGTATATCAAACATTTTAATAAGCTTTAATCTGACATTGGTATTAGTGACAAAACAGTGAAGTCAATTCTGTCACACGATACAGATTCAAGATGTATTTACCCTTCTTTCAGATGCACTGGCTCACTGAGACCACTGGGCTCTTTACTTTCAGTAGAGGAAACATCATCTAGGAACTTAAGGAAAAAATATAGGGAATATATAGTATATAGAAACAGAAAAAACAAAAGCTATGCTGAAAACATACATGTAGAGTTTCTCCTGGAACAGAACAATTACTTCATGCAACGGATGGAAACACATTGCAGGGACTGGAACAAGGCAACGAGGGATGCCCACAAGCCACATGAGCTTTCTTTACCTGGCTCCTAAAGAGCAGATCCAATAAAGCCTGTTTCAAAAATACGTATTTCTATATTCTTTAAACTGAATTAGCTTAGTTCACTATGTATAACTTTTGTGTATTTGACTGTGTTAACTTTGCTGTGCTGTTTTTTGGAGGCTTTTTATGTCTGAAACGGGCCACAACTTTCCTTTTGCTCTCTAGTAGAAAACTGAACAGTAACACAACCTTCTAATAAAGACTGATCAAATACACCAACCATTAAAAAATATAGTTGAAAGGTACCTTTTTAACAGATTCAGTAAATTTTTCTTCTTGAAATGTTTTGAAAAACTCACACATGAACGTCTCCTTGAAACTTGACTGAAAGAAAAGGTATATTGACATAAATAAACTCTCACAGAATGTTCACCACTTCTATGAAATGAGAAAGAATTTTAGTAGTCTTACAAGTTTGCTTTTGGTCAAACTTCCCCAACTCCCCAAAGTCTGGATGGCTTTTGATATAAGAGTCAATGTTCTAGAAGTCTGTGCATCCTAAAACAAAGAAACAAAATTCCGAAGTCACATTTTTTTCACAATTCCAGGTAAAACTGATGTAAAAATGAGAACATCACAAAAATGATATTACACAATATAGTAAATCTAACACATCTTCATTCCTTTCCTTTACCCCAAGACAGAAAACTCATATGAAATATTATATAGTTTATAAGCTACTGCACAGTGCTTAATATTTTACTATCACTAGAATTTAACATTAGTACTTGGAAGATTATTTTTACTCATAAACACCTTAAACCCCTCAAATCCTGCAATCGCTACTACACATCTACCAAACCTCTGAACAATAAGCATAGTAAACTACTGCTGGACAAATGGTATAAATTTTCATAATACGAAGTGAATCTAAAATGTTGTCTCTAAGGCTTTTACCTAGTTTGTTTGCCAGCTCACTGCTCGCATTTTAGTACAGGATTATAAACACAGCCCCCAAATGCAGCCTTGCTGTTCCCTTTAAAACATTTAACCTTCAAGCATTAAAATCCTGTAATTTTTTTTACTCAACAAACTGGATAATCAAAGGAATGAATTTGAGTAAGTGTAATTTTTTCTTTTGAAAGCACAGCATATGTTAGGCAGATAAAAATTATAACCTCATGAGCAGATTTCATACATATTCTGTACTTCATGGGAAAAATACAGGTTTTTTCATCTCCATATTCCTGTCTTTGAAAATTTTTGTTACGTATATCTCCTTGACAACTGAAAACGGAAATTTGGCAGTCCATGGCAACTAGTGGAGTCCAAAATAAATATGCCAACCAATTATTATTATCTCCAACCTCTGCTTAAGACACAAATGGAAATAAATGTGAAAGTGTCTTCTGGATATTTAAGTTCCTTGGTTGAAAGAACCGATGCAATCAAGGCCCATACCTTAAAGGACCCTCAGTCATGTTGCTATTTTAACCAAGAAGCACATTCCCTAAAAAGGCACAGCTTTTTTAGTATTAATAGCTCTTCCACATCATTTCAGAACACCCCAGAAAAACTGAAAAATCTGATGCTTAAAGAACTGCAAGTATCTTACTTCCTTTGGAAACTGAACCTAGAGACTTTTAGTCATGTTATTTCCCACTCGTACCCACTGACAGGAACTCCTGCCTTCCCACAGCACCAGCTCGGACAGTGTGAACAAAACAGAACAAAGCTTCATGAAACTTACTGGATGGTGAGGTCGTAAATGAAAAGTATGAGGTGAGACTACGGCTACAGCAAAGAAACGAAGAAACACAAAGCTGCTCACTGCAGAATACTGTACATGAGGGTCATCTGCAGAGAAAAACCATGAATGTAACATGCACTAAACTCAACAGGAAATAATGAAGACAGTTAACATAAAAATCCATAAGAAGAAAACATCACAGGAGACATTTATATTTTAAAATAGAAGAGAAAAATCAATGAAGTGCATGAAATGAGGAAGGTGATCATGGTAAGAGATGTTCTGCTTGGAATGGCAGGTTTCTTTCTCTGAGAAGTTCTGTTCCCATACGAGTAGCTGCCCTGCTCTAGTGCCAGCAGTGAGGAGAGGACTGCAAGCACTTACACCACCCCCAGTGCTGATGAGGCATGGCTGTGTGCTGAGCCCAGACCCCACACACTGCAGCAGCTGCCTCAGAACACTGGCAACATGGCATTTATTCACCTGCAGAGCTACTCCCTGACCAACTCCAACACATTAATGCTGCCTGACAAATAGGCAACACATACCAACAAGTCTAATTCCAGCTTCAAGTGGCTTCATAAAACCATGGTGTTATGTAATTCTGATGAGGTAAATGAGGATTTTCTCATTTAATATTTTGAGAATATTTACACTTTCATATTGGGAAATACAGCGGGATCACACTCTAATGACCACTTCAACCTGATCTGGGCAGATGACTATTCTAAAAGGAGTGTCTAAACTAGAGCAATTTATGGCTTCAGTGTCAGTGACAAACACGAATCATTATGAGAAGCATATTCTTCATCAGTAGTTTATTACACGACATTTCAGATTTTAACTGACTGAAGTATAAGAGCATTTCTGATCTGTCACATTATTCCTACATTAAAACCATTCTGAAAGAATAAAGCTGTTCTAATATTGGTCATATTTACAAACTCATTAAACATTATTACCCCCCTCCTCAAAACTGCTCACCCAGCTGTAGCAGCAGTAAAGCTAACTTGAGAGAAGCTATGGATGTGCTAGTTAGTCATAGAGTGGCAGCAGTTCATGTAAAGACGCAAACAGTGAATTTATTTTCAGGCCCACATCTTGCTTGCTTAGAAGCAATAGACAGAACAGCTTCTATAAATATTACATGTCTTTCAAATAAATAACTTCCTGCATTACTTGTGCTTTTCCTCTATTATCTTTTACTTTTGTGGGGAACTTTGCATTTGCTGCTGTCTTGCAGTTTCTGACCTGCTACAGTTTTGATTCAGAAAACAGAAACTCCTGCTGATTGACCACAAAGCTTCAGTATAACCTTCAGTATAACCTACAGAAAAACAAATGCCTGACTGTTAAGGTCAAAAGTTCAGGGCACAGCTTTGGACAAGGCAAGAATTTTAACAAGCCCTGTACAGTAACTGCAGAAATAAAGTTTCACTGTGAACACCACTTTTAAAAGGTTTTTAGAGAACACTTACTTGGAAATCTTTTGGCAGCCAGATGTCTCAAAGAATAGAAAACATCACACATTAGGGTAGGACAACTTATACTTGACTGCACTATTTCACGGAATACTTTGTCCACGTAATAGCGTAGATTGTCCTGCAATTATGAAAAAGGCATTTTTTCAGGCAAGAACATCCATGTTTGTGTTTTCTTTTTTCCCCCCTGAACACAAACACAACACTAAAATCCTGTTTTTTTTTAAAAAACACTGCCTGACTACTCAATTCTGAATTTTAGTTCAGTGCATATTTAAAAGTCTCATAACATTTACATGGCATTACTAGCGTTGAAAGATAATGTAAGATATTCACTTACATTAAAGTATATAAGCACTGTCTGGCAATATACAACTAAATATCAATATTTATTTAGTAATTTGACAACATGGAAGGAGCACTTCCCATGTATACCAAGTGAATTTTAACTTTATTGCAGCAACTATTGCCTAAAACATCATCATGCTCTGATAACAGGTAAGCAGCAAGAAAAACTCCAATGACAAATGCTAAAGCAGTTCTAATTAGGTATAGCCATAATCTAGGTGCTGAGTACAGAACACCAGGAATCAAAACACCCAAAAAATTGGTATGAAAAACTCATCTTCAGTTTCTCCTCCCTGTCCTGTTTTCCACTGGACTTTTCCATTGCTGTGTTCATAAACAGGGATAAGAAAATACAGCTTTTTCTTTGTTTACTCTGAAATCAGAGAATTATACTCCTACTGTAAGTTACTCACTTTCCATTAGAAAGAGCTGCTTTTAAAATGCTTTTATTTCAGATTTTGAGAAAATTTAAGTTAGTAAAAATCAATTAGGAAACTCACCATGTTACTTTCTACATTATCCCCTTCTCTTAATTTGATGGGATCTATTTCACAGGGTTTAGGAGACTCACATATCTGAAACAAACAAACAAAACTATAGCAATTCGATTTTTCAGCCAGAAAGTATGGAAAAGCATCTGTTTTAAACCAGACTCTGTCCTAGATTTAGGAATAAAACCCTCAATAGGTTCTAACTATCCATAGCAGCATGCAACGATCACTCTCACTTTTGTTTGTGCCTTTTTAATGGATCAGTTACATAAAGCATCATGTGAGCAAATTTGCAATGTGTTGGAGGCTGGAACAACTGACATTGACTGTTTGTTTTGAAGCATCTGGAACACAAATAACAGAAAGCAGCTCCTCCCACTAAACCAATTATTGCTCAATCAATTTTCCTCTAGAACTCCAAGAAGATGCCTATCAAAAAGACAGGATATCCCAGAGGGCTGAGTGCCCTGGAAAAAATCTTGGTAGGATAACCCACCTCATCAATAACAGGTTTCAAAGTAACCTTCAGGTAGTGCTTCCCCACTATTTTCATCATTTCATCCACACACCGAGTTGCTAATGAGTTGCCTCTGAAGATTGTGTTTGCTTCTCTGTAAAGAAAAGAATTGATTTTATTTGAATAGGGGAAAAATAAGAGTTCAGTTACAAAATTCAATTAATACTTTGTCTTGCTACTATGTAACTTTTAAAAAATAATTTTCATATATTTCAGTCAGAAATTCCAGAACCTAGATACTGAGCCTGCAATGGCACTCAGGAACAGAAAGAGAATAAACAAGAATGTTATTACAGTTATTATCAAAACAAAGAACATAAATAAAACCATAAGAAAAGTCCCAAGAAGTTTTAGGCAACGGGAGTTATAGTGCAGTTTGGAACGTGAGAAAGTACACTCAGAGAAAACTCCAAAACAATGAAAGTTGTACCTCACCAATACACAATTCCTCCTCCAGTGGTGAGGAGGAATTTCATAGTGAAAAAAATCTTAGAGCTATAATAAATATTGCTACACTACACCAATAAACTCAGACACTTAAAACCAAAACATATTTAATCCTGGGTTATGCTTTTAATTCATCACAGCTGTTGAAGAAAACAGAGCCAGCTGTGCAAAGTATATCTTTCTGAGAGGTTTAGTTTAAGCTTCCTTTGTTACAGTGCAATTACAATGGAATGTGTGTAGTAAAATGCAGTTTAGAAAACTATTTTCTGTGAGTCACCTCTTTCTCCAGAGTTGAGCTGTCTCACCTTATTTAAATCAGTAGTAAGACAGCCTTGAAATGATCTGTCCTGTGGTGACAAAATCCCTTCCATACCTCCACTGGACATACCTGGCACCTCAGTGGCCGCTACTCAAGTCTGCTTTGTTTCTCTCCTAGCCACAGAACTGCAAATTCACAGGCCATATGCTGCTACTTGGGAAAACTCCCCTACTTGACACTTTCAAGGCATACAGGACACGCTCTTAATTACAAGGAATTTTTGAAGAAGAAGAGCAGCCCTGATTTAAGTCACATATTAAAGGAAACAGGATAATATTCTCAGCAATTTAAAAAATGTTCCATCCAATTAGTTCCATTTAAGTTTGTAAGTTCCAATCCAATGGCCAATAAAATTGAAGAGTGGCCAAATGAAGACAATTTTTAAAATAAAAGGTATATGGTCTTAGACAAAATTTTACCAAATTGCACACAACCATTAACTCTGACTCCCAACTCCAAAGTGATTTTAATGAATGTTTTTATAAACTAGTATTAAAACATGGATGTATTTAGTCAGTTTTACATAATGAGAGAGAAATTGACACTGTCACTTAGCAGTGTTGGATCATGAAGCCCTTTGAAGAAAAAATTCAGAAGGCAAGACATCAGTAAGCATGAAATAAATACGTACTGAGTGTCCTTCAGATCTAGTTCTGCCACCGCAGCAACAAACGGAACCAGCTTGTGATGGTGCAGCAACAGCCGTACAAGGGGCAGAACAGCATCGTACTTGTCTCGACAAACTTCACTCAGAATGTAGGCAGCAGATGCAGAAATGGGCTGGGAGAAAGCAGGATAGGAAACCATGAGTGAGGCAGTTAAATATTTTTTGTGCACTTGACAAAGTACAGATCAGATCTAACATGACTATAGACGTAATTTGTTAACAGAAAGTTTCAACATTTGCTGTGTAACATGGCAATTAAAAGTTTCTACAGAAAACTGATATTATCTACTCTATAATTGACATCTAAGAACGGAATTCAGGAGGTACTCGCCCTTCTCGTTCTCCCTAAAGGGTTACAGTATGGCTTTGTCACAAATCCAAGTAAAAGGCAGGAAGCAACTGCTTTACTCTAATGTCATGTATCTTTATAGGACTTTTAAAGTTCCTGCTCTTCTTAAATATCTGTCACCACTGTACAGTTGGGAATTTCAGTACAAAAACTAAGGCAGCTGCTAACTGCCACTACCCACACACTCAGCTACTCCTGAATTCCAGCGAAGCAGTATTTGAACATGGGCCAGCAAAAACTTTTTGTCCCATCTGCTTCCTTTTTATCTTTTTTCTCTTCTGCCAGTACTTCATTAACACTGAAGTGATGAAAAGCTATAAAAGACCTAAGAATATAAAGCCTGGTTACTATAATTTGTTTCGTGTCCCAGTGTTATGCAAACCACACTTCCCGCTTTGTCACCATGCCCACGAGAGAAATCCAGTCATGCTGATTAACATCCTGGGGAAGGCAGAAGCAATTCAGAGGTAGAATTAGAAACCAACTCTGAAGCAGGCCATTTTTGTTAATTATATGCCACTTCAGTGCCAATAATGGATCAATGTCCCTGGAAAACCTCTAAATCCAGGAAGCCAATAGCAGCCAGTGGAAAAATACAATGTTGAAAAGAGCAACTAAAAGGAGTATTTTATCTCCTCCAGTGACACAGCACAGGCTATTTCACTGTCTCTGCTGGTTCTTCTAAAAGAAGAAAATCCAGGTACTTTGGAGCAGAAGTAAAAGCTTTAGAAACTGTGACAGAAGTAATTATGGCAAAGGAACAAACCAAATTATCCAGATATGAGCAATTTATACTGTCTGTAGAATTCATTTTAAGTTTTCACTTTAAAGAAATATTCAAAGAAGTACCTGAACATCTGAAGATTTTAGCAGCAAGTTCCTTAGAGGAGAGTAGTATTCAGATGGAAGTACACAGTCTTCAGTGTAACAGATATTTAATCTAAGTGATCCCAAATCATCCGTTTTCGAAGACTTGTTTCCATTTTCTCTTGGTTGAAGTAAGTACCTGTAAGCAACAGGGCAATTCTGAAATATTAGGTTCCTATTTCATATATCTGACTAATTCTACAACAAAGTATCACATTTAATTGTTTCAGCATACATACACTAAGTCTGAAAACTGGCAAAAAATGCAGAAAAAATCTTGAGACACAAAAGAGAAAAGGAGCAGCATTTAATGCATCTTTAGCAAGTAATGAAACTTATACTTATTTGCTCATATCTGTCCAAACAGGGAAATAGGATATTCTTTCTGAAGGTTAACTGGAATAGCAGGAATAATTTGAAATTACACTGGACCATCTCATTTTACATGTAGGTTAAATTTAGGGTGTTGGACATCGCAGATAAAACAGCTAGCCTAAAGAACTCGAGTGGTTAGTCTGAACCAGTAAAAATACATAATATTCGCAGCCTGCATTCTTGAGAACCAAGATAAGGGAAGAAAGTGGGGGTTTTTCTGCTCTTAATAACAAAGACATTAAACAATTCTTCACTGGCTTTTGCTGTAGTTCCACTACATTCCAACAGGAGGTGCAGCCCTGCAAAAATTTTAACAGCTTTTAACTGGTGTCACAGCACAGCTTCAACATTTGATTCTCCCCAGCAAACCCAAATCCGATCCTCGAATATTCTTTTACAATCACATATATTTGTACTGCTACAATGCGGGGATCACACTGCTTTTTGTTCATAATCAGATACACTGGCCACAGGGCATGCTAATATAAAGTAAAACTGATTTCCCAGGAGAGCCTCTACTTAAAAGCATGACTCTGACTTGTTTTCCCAATATTTAGTAGTAGTACTAATGCTTCACCTGCTGTACTTCAGCCACATTCAAAAATGCATTATGCAAATTAATAAGAGTATTAAAAAATTAGTTACTTTTAATCAGAGCTGTTTCTGATAAGCAGATCATAATTGGGTATGAGGATGTTCAATGGAAGGTATGCCCACAAAGCACATTGGCAGACACAAACCACTCCGTCTACCAGTGCTTCAAGTGGACCAGATACGAGCCAGGTCAACCCAAAAAGCTACACAAACACATCACACTGACAATGAGTCCCTGCTGATTAATCTCTCTCTTAGCAGGCTGTAACAGAGGCACGTCATTATGTTAATATGGTCATACAGCTGTGGAGCAGAGCACTGGCAGAACAAGTCTGTGTCTGCAATACACTCCAAAAATCAAGAACTACCAACACAAACATTTTTTATGTTCAGGATCATATCCCAACACTAAAACTCTGAGTTCAACTTTGACACATCCAAGACACTTGGAGCCTGAAGTGGGTACATGATGCACAACCACTAAGGTTCCTGGCCAAGAACTATGTTACATTCAGTTCCTATTTACCCACTTCCTTCCTATGCATTTTCCATGTGGATACACAAGGGCTTCCTCTATGCTTTTTTCTGTAGTGAAAGGTTCACTAAAAGCATAATATTCTACACACACACTTTGAGGCATTCAGATCTCTTGCGCTCATCACTTCCTGCTGCTGAGCCTTTGGGACAGCAAAGGGCTAGGGTTGGGCTCCTGCCTGCAAGAACATCAGAAGGGAGGTTGTTGCTATGTTACAAGCAGAAGTCTTTCTTTCCTGAATTCCCTCCATACCTTACTCTTCCAGTTTCTGGGCCTACTTTCTTGAAATGATGTTGGGTCAGTTCCAGAAGATACTTCCAGAACCTCCCCAAGGAAGAAAAGAAGCCACACAATGATTAGATAAACTCTTCATCAGTCATTCTGGAAGTCCAACTGAGGAATTTAATTGTAAGTGATGCAATTCTGAGCAGCTCCAGCTTTGCTGGTTAGGCCAAAAAGTATGCACAAGTCACGAAAATCCAGCCAGTTGACCAAAAGATACGTACAATCAGTCCTCCCTTTCTTCCCCCTCCACACCTACCCCTCAAACACACCAACTGTTCTCTGACCATGGGCACATAGGGGGAAGAGAAGAGCTAAATGTACCCTCAGGCACGGTTAATTTATTGAGCAGGGAAACTCTAAAAACATGTTTTACCTAGACAAGAACAGGAAGATATAGTTTAATGAATAGGTAGAATAAAACATATCTTTTGCAAGGGAAAATGTGCAAGACACAAGCAAATTCACTTCTGAACCAACATTTCTCACCATGCTTGAAAGGAATCATTTCTTAACACCTTCACAGGAACTTTAATTTCTCCTAGAAAGACATCTTGTACCAGATTCCCATTATTCCATAGGTCAACCCTGAAAATAAGAACATTTTTTAAGGTTTTTTTCCCCACATAGAAATAAACTGACAATAACTGCCTTACAGCACTAATCCACATGCATGCAGGCAGCAAATGTTAGAAATCTCACTCCATTCTCAATAAATTAAGAAGAATCAAACAAGTGGCTTATTAACCCATAAAGAACAGACAAAGAAACAAACAGTGAAAGTTAGACTTGCAGACCTTGCATCAGTAAATCAAAGTGGTATTGGTGATACATATGGGTTCTGAGCAGTCTCCACCCCCAAAACTGTACACATTTCTTCTGCGGTAGTTCAAGGAAACACTTTACCCGATGTATTTACGTGTCTATCTAACTGCTCGAATCTGGCACACTGCAATGCCACACCAACACATGCGCTTGTTTTTCCAAGCAGCAGCTCATATGCTTACACCCTCAAAAAGAATCAGACTCCAGACATGCACCCTGGGTTTCTTCTAGTACTTCTTACCTCTCTGACATTTCTGACAGACAGCAGTTGTTAAGAACAAAAAAACAAAAACAAAAGACAACTAGATTTGTTGGGGCATGACTATTTTTCTAAATATATTTGCATCTATAAAGAAATATACAATTCTAGTTAATGAAACTTCAGAGTTAAAAATGCACATACCAAGTTAGTTCCATAATGGTTATTAAAATTAACTGCTAGATTTTTCTCCTGATGCCTTTTAGGAGGACTTGAAGACTTTTTGTCATTGAGCAGATTTGGTGCATGTATGTGCAAGAGCACAGTAAAACTGAGGATGGGGCTCTCAACTATTCTGACTACACAGGTATGCTGATACCTTCCAGTACAAGTTCTACTATCAATATTCTGCCCAAACTAATATAATGATAGGAGGTCCTCACACCTCTTTACTCACAGGCACAAGAAAGAAGTTTAGCCTGCTAGATACACTCTATCACTATTTATTTCAAAACAAAATTAATCTTAAAAAATACAATGAAAAAAATAAAAAAAAAGAATTTTCTATGTCAGAAGGATGTTTTCTACAAGTCTGATCAGTACTTCTCTGAAGCTACACTAACAGAAAGGTATTTATTGTCTTGATGGTAAAATATTATGACTTATTAATGATTCTATGAGATCACTTCCTAATCCGCTTAACTTACCTGACTTCTAGTTTCTCAATATCCTCTTCTTCCACCTGAAACTGGGACTTTTTGGTGTAACTGCTGGACCTGGTTACCTGCAAGGAAATTCCTCCTGTTAACACACTTTTTATTGCTGTATTATAGATGTCAAAAATCAAAGAAAATGCTGCCTCTAACACAGATAAATAATCACTTTTCCTTCTAGAAAAGAAAAAGGTCTATTGACCAAACTGCTTTTTGCCAGAAAGCAGGTGAAAAATGGGTCAAGAAGCGTTCATGAGGGCTAGCTGATATCTAAGGGAATTCTGGGATAGATCTATTAGGAAGAACAACAA
Source organism: Campylorhamphus procurvoides (assembly GCA_013396655.1). Lineage (NCBI taxonomy): Eukaryota > Metazoa > Chordata > Aves > Passeriformes > Dendrocolaptidae > Campylorhamphus > Campylorhamphus procurvoides. The sequence goes on from WBMV01002345.1 coordinate 1,705,123, forward strand.
GTAGTATGACATGACACTGGCGAAGATTTCTCTGGTTTTAGCATAAGCCCCCAAAAAGCATTAAAGTTACTTCTGAAATGCTTAAAGAAACAAGTAAGTCTACTCTTCTTGCCCTAATTATAACACAATTGTAACAGCTCATTTTCATTTTCCTCGTTTCTTGACTGACTGCATTCTCAATTTAAGTCCAATAAATCATAAGTCATAAAGTTATCAGAGTGGTTTGGATCACATTCTCATCCTAATATCTTCCTAAGAAATTACACTCAGTGTCTCGAGCAGGTAACTGAGACACAGCCCATATGTTGATACTCTCTATACGTAAGTATGGAACAATTCCCACTGAAGCCCCACAACAGGACCAGGATTTAAAAAAACACAGTAAATTATAATACATTTGAGGCACACGTAATAGTTGTACTCCTTCCAACTCTCAGGATAACATGCTTAAATGAAAAGACAGCTACTACCACCGAGACAGATGAAAATTTAAACTCACAATTTATTGCAGGATAACTTCTGTAAAATTAAGTCAACTCCTAAATAACAACAAAGTTAACTTTTTTGAAATAAAATAAATATTTTTGGGGTATAATCACTACATTCCTTTATTAAAGACATAAATTGTTTGGGTTTTTTAACTCAGTTTTCTTGAAAATATTTAAATAGGATTCCATAGGATAGGTTAAAGATATCTCAGAACTACTGATGACAACAGATGATTCAAAGTAACGAATTACCTGCACAAATGTGCTTGTGAGGAAGTAATTTCTCCCACAGCACTTGTGTGAATGCTATTGTCTGGCAGATGAATTTAAGTATGTCATCCACTTACATTTGAGAGGCCAGTAAAAGCTCTTCACTTTGCTTGAAGAGAGCTTTCTGTGTTAGGTACTGCTACGCAGCTTGCTTAAAAATATGTGAAGGGTTGCATAAAATAGATAAACAGGCAGAATACCACACAAAAAGTTACCTCAAAATAAAATGTTTCGTTAAACTGCGGATTGCTTGTTTTCTTCTTTACTTTGGTCTTCTTTTGGTCATTCCTGTTCCAATGTGGTAAAATTTTTACCATAGACAACTTAAACACACAATTATAAAGACATTCTATTGTCAAGAAGGACCCATTCATTTAAGTTAGAACAATTTTTGCTATTTTAGAAATAGAGGAAAATCTTAAAATAAAATTAATCCATCTTCATAATATAGTTCAAAGACCTAAAATGTTAAATACTGTATCTAGTTAGTTGTGCATCTATCCAACTCAAAGTTTGTATTTAATTTCATGAACAAGTAAAACTTAGACATTATCCTCTAAAATACATGAACAACTTCTAATGCATTTAAAATTTAAATTTCTATACCACTGCCTGCAGTTTATGCTTTCCTCATCTTGTTCAACTGCAAATTCTGTTTTTCCCACTCCCTTCTGATGGGAAATACCCATCACTTTACTCCTTTACAGACAGAGGCTTCCACCCAAGTCTGGTTTTCTTTGAAAGCAATCCCTGCCAGCATTAGATACCGAGCAGTACTGGGTCAAACAAAACAACTGCCCCTCACTTCCTTATGGGTTGATTTCCGGTTTTTCAATTTTACAACTTCTATAGGAGAACACAAGGAGTTTTTTTATTTAGCAAAGGCCTGTGATAGTATAAGAAGGCTTTTTAAAAGAAAAAAATAAATATAAAACATGGGGGGAAAAAACAGACAAGGGAGAAGAACGTATGAACTACTCCTTTTCAGGCACTGGCCATATAAATATTCCAGTCACGGTGCATGAGTCACACATACATGAGACTGGAAAACCTTAACCAGGAATTCTGTCAGATTTGCACATATATTCCCACACCAACAGGGTAAATATTTTGTGGGACCAACATTCTCCCACTTCCATCCATACCACAGGACTCAAACAGTAAATACATGTCAATTTGCCTTCTCTGGCAATCAGCCCCAGACTTCTCCTAGGGACAGTAGTCAAATCTCCCTAGTCCTCTGAAGAAAAACCCAACCCAACCCAAAGACCCTATTAAAAAAACCCAAACAAACTCCAAATCAAACCTAAGAAATGTGATTATGTATTACCAAGGGGGAAATATTGCCCAAGCTGAGCTTACTCAGCAACAATCTTTCCTAAGTCTTTAAAACAAGCAAGTTTGCTGGAACACATTCTGGTACTGTGCTCACAATGGCAATTCCTTAGGGCTGGAGAGAGGAGAGGGACTCAAGTTTGATGTTGTAAAAAAAGAAGCAACTGCAACTTGCAGGCAGCAAATGCGTGGGGATGTGGGACTGAAATGAAACACTCCAGCAGTTATTCAGCATTACTGGTACAAAACATGAGACATTTGAACTGTGGGGCCTTTGACTGTAGCATCCTGAAGGTGTTGCAGAGCCTCTACCCTCTGGCTTCCCCCCAGTTGTTAAACATTTGCTGCAAAGAAACTTGCACATTAATAAAAACAGGGAAGTTAGGAAGCTGAGTGAGTGACTGACTATATCATCCCATAGAGGACTTTTACAAAAATTAATAGGAAGTACAGTGCAGCAATGAAGAGTTCAATAAAACCTAAGATAGAACTGAGTGACAAGTGGTTCTTGACTAGTGCAGGCCATTCACTACCTACCAACCTTGAGAGTGTGGTAGGGAAGGGGAGAGAACACTGTCAATGGAAGATGTGATGTACGCATGAAAGCATTTTAAGATTTTACTGTGTTTTAAAGACTTTGATCAAAACCTATGACTTTTTCAATTCAAGATGTCAGCATTTTAGATTTATTAATTCTACAGTGAAATGTTACCTGGAAGGCCCCACAAGAGAGACTGTTGCATAAGGGTCACAGTTCTGTCCATTTATAAGAGGCAACCCATGGCACTCTTTTATGCTACAAGGAAAAGGCAAACAATAGATCAGTGAAACAATATATTTGGCTTAAAAAAAAAAAAAGCCAAGCAATTCTTTCTCTTTTGAAACTTTTTTTGATGTCCTGCTCTACTACACACTGATATATACATTGATCCAACACAATGTATACACATGAAGTAGACTACAGCTCTCTGCATGGTAATAAAAAGTAATACTCAAGTGTACAGTCGGTTTCAGTTGTCATCATTTGCCAGTTTGAATAAAACCCAAAACCTAGATAACTTAAGGAAAAAATAGACTTCTGTCCTCTAAGTTCATATAAACAATATAGTAAATGTTCTAAATACTATAACGTGGAATAATAACTTGTGCAGACCAAGTTAAAGTCACACAGCAGAAACAGGAGGAGCTACGCACATTGTTAAGTAAATGATTTCTGTACTGCAGAAAAATGGTGTTGAAAGAATAACAGGAGCTGCAAACTCAAACACAAGTGGGGAAACAACAGACACTAACACTCCGGTGCTGACTCAAAACGCCACCCTCCTTGGAGTATGCAGGATTATATACCAGATGCTATTTTTCCCCCAAAAAAGTCTCTTTGTCTTTGCTAGTTCAGGGAACATTTAGTGCTGAACCACTGCACAATCATTTGTTATTTTTCTTCCAGTTATCCAGCACGTGGCCTTCAGCATTTCAATAATTTTTGAATCACAATGAACCCTACAGTGATTTCAAACCCACCATTTAAAAGGGTTCTTGAAATATCCAGTTGGCATTAATTGATTCCTCCTCCAACACACACAAGGCACAGAAGACTGGTGACAAAATTAAACTGTCTAGACTTTCCAGTCATTTGGGGTATCTGATTTGAGGCACTTAGGACTCGGTTCTTTCAGACTCGTGGGCATTCTGTAGCACTGAACATACTGTCCTGCAGCTCCTTGGGCTTTGCAGTTTCAGGTGTGAGTGCTGAGTGTGACTGAAAATGAGCCTCAACTTGAATCTTACAGGAAATTCAGAGGAGGTGGATCAGTCAAACTTATCCGAAGAGAACTGAATTGTTTAAACAAAACAATTTTTCTTCTTACAGTCTATGTCATGTTCACCAAGCTCCTGGATTTCTCTAGCAAATAGATTGAAGTCTGTGGGAATTTTGGGAGCAGTTTGCTCTGTTCTCCCCACGCCTTCTTACAGCTTGACCACAATGTACACAAGCTAAAGGAAGGCTTGTTTGTGATTTCTTGCAAGTTGAAAAACATTGTACTGACAACTACACAGCCTTGCAGCAGAACTCGAATCTCTGGATTCATCATGCGGATCTGTCACTTCGAGCTGATTTCATGCTCCAGTCAGTCTCCCTGTGTGGGCAGCTCTGGAATTCCCTTCTCACCTCCTGCCCAAGTCCCAGTTCTGTTGCCAGCAGTGTGGTCTACCCAGCTCAGCCAGCCTACCCTGCAACAAATCACCCCTAACCATCAACTCCTAATGTTCCCAAATCTTTCTCCTCCACCCTGATCAGGCTCAAGAATTTGTTCCTAATATATCTCACCTCCTCTCCTGCCATCTCCCCCTCCAAGCTGGCCCATTGCACCCATCCCTTAACTCCAGGTCCTGCTTGGAGTCTGCTCTGGAAGCACAGCCAAGTCAACTGAGCTGCAGCCACCTGGTTTTTCTGTCTACCAACCTTACACAAAGCTGTTCAGGTTTTGAGTCAGTTGTCAGTTTGCAAACTGAATTAACCTCCTCATGAGGAGCCCTCACAAGCTCCAAAGGCAGTGCAAGGCAAGGAGCCAACAAGGGCAGGAAGCCATTAAATCAACTCGGCACCACCAAACCGGATTGTTACTCCCCAGGGACTGAAAGCACAGGGCTCAACCATTACAGATCCTTTCAAGCTATTAAATAAACAGCCTCCAGTAAACATGTTTAAAAATTTTGAAGATGTTTTAAGTGGCTCAATTAGAGTAGACTTGACAGAAATGGAAAAATGCAGCCTCACTAAGTTGACTAGCTAGCAAATTTCACAGGAATGCTGCCTTTCCTCAAAGAATAAAGCAAAATGCTAGAGCTGCTGTCTCAAACAGGAAAACAACCACCAACAAAATGCCCAACACTCTGATCAATCAAAAAAGAAAATAACACTAAATATACATTGCTATTCTGACAACCATACCAAATACATTTCTAAGACATGGTAAATATTTCAGCTTTGACAAATCATTTCATCTACTTGGGCTAGCACAAGCAATTTTCATTCAAAAGGCATAAACGCATAGAGTTTCAAGAAGTAGGCAGGAACTTAGAAGCCTTCCATGTTATATTTTAAAGAACTATACCTTTACATAAAGTCTAAGAAACAGCTAACAGGAGGACTTTTGTTCTTTTCTCAAACTACTGATCAGTTCCAGTACAGTGTAAGATATGCTTCAATACACAATAATTCTTGCTTTACAACTCAGTAGTTTGTTGTGCAAGAGGAGTTTCATACAGGAAATGAAAGTCTTTCAGACACAACTGGCATATATTCAGCTCGTAAGATGGAAATAAGTCCTGAAAAAGACACAGCCCAGAATAAAACCCAATGATTGAGGGACTCTGCCTCCACCATTCAAATGAACTGAAGTTCTCCAAGGGCAGAAACTCATTAACAGCAGCCACTGGGACCTGTGCATTTCATAAAAATTGTTATGCTCCCTAGAACAACTTCGTATGAGCAGATGAAGTATAAACAGGACAGTAACAAACTGACAGGTCAATTTAAGATACCATGGTGCACAATTTATTTAGAAAAGTGCATGCAAAGAAGTCAAAATCTAGCTGTAATAAACCATTTCTGGCTTTCAACTATCCATGCTGTAAATACACAAAACCTTCTCTCAGAGCTGAAGTGCTGTTAAAACACAGAGAAGGCAAGCACTACCATCCAATTGCCTAATTTGGCAAGAAGCTCTTCAAGTACCATCTCTTTCAGCAGCAGCAAATACGCAAGCAATGGTCATGCAAACTTGTTTTTAGACTCCCAGAACGAAGAGCTGCAAACACGTATTTCTGAAATGTGCTACTACACACGCCACTGTGGTTTTGAAAAAAAGAGCCTGCACTGAGTCAGCAGGTAATCTACTGCCCTATCTTTTTCCCCTCCTCATTCACACATGAGGAAAGGAAACAATTAGTATCAGACACAAAACAAAATTTTAATTCATAAGCAGTCTCTGATCTTAATCTGCATGGAACTTAGCAGCAAGGTTGCAATAAATACAAAATTTACATGTAGAATCAGGGCTTAGTCCACTCTAAGTGATCTCTAAGACAGTCCTTCATCACAGGAAGACTAACTATGCTTGCATGCCAAAAAAGTGACTGGAATAGAGTTTTTTTAAATCAATCCCATCTAGAAGACCAGCCAAAAAAAAGGTTTCTCCACCCATGTTTACAGAATCAAAACAATAGGAACCCATCCTTTAGTCAGTTATCACTTTGGTTCTGTCACAAACAAAAAGGTGATGGGACTCCAGGTAATGCTCAGAATCACAGCCCTTGAATCACTTGCTATTGTGTGTGCCCTTAACACAGTCTTTAATCTCATGTTATGGAAGTTGTAGCTACTATTTTTCATGTCTGTAGAACTTCTGGACTCACAGGGAATACACGGCAGAAATCCATTAGCAACTGAGCTATGCACAGAAGGCAGCACAAATATCTTACCCTACAAAAATTAACTAGTGAAGGTCCAAGAGTTCCCTGTTCTCCCTACATTGAGACACTACTAAATTACACATGAAGTGAAACATCCACAGTTCTTTTTTCTCTAGCCAATATTTTTGCTGTTTAGGATGGATAAAGAAAAGCCAGGGACAGAAATATATATACATGCCTGCTCCTTGTCTTTCTTTTACTCTGTCCTAGCTCTGCTACTTCCTATCTTTCAGCTTTGTAATAGGAGTTATTATCTAATGTCTTCTCAGGGCCAAGTGACTATCAAAACACAGCAATAAGTGCATCACTTATTAATTATCATGGGATATTTACAAAAAATGCAGATATTAAAAGAGCTTAAATTTTCTATTTAAAAATCCCACATGAATTTCTGCAAGTTCCTCATGCTTTAAGATCAAATGCGCCTCAAAAATGCCCTCACATCCATTTCAGTAATACTATAAGAGACTTCTTATTTCTCATACTCTCACATAAAATATATTTATGTACAAAGTATTACTAATGCAGCCAATTATTTCAAGGCTATCAGCATGTGCAGTAAAATATCACCAACCATTTTTAGTTTAAGGAACTCCAGTGCATTTCATAACCTCAGATGAAGACAAAAGCAGTGATGTAACACTGCAGTGTCTAACGCACAGTCCTCTCCCACATGGCAGAGAGTGAGTGAGAACAGCAACCAAAAGAGAACCCTGGCTTCCTTTTGATCAATTACCTCCGTCATAAAGAGACCCTAAGAGAGGGCACGGTGAGTAAACCACTTTCTACTCAGAACTGCAATGTGCAACAGTAACTTTCTAAAGCAACTTTTCTACATGGCATGAAAAATCCAAGCATGTTTTTAAAATAAATAAAAATACTTTGAACTTGAAGTGCATGAACATATAAAAAATAAATTAAAAAAGGGCATCCATGAGAAAGTTAAGTGGGGAAAGTCATAAAGCTCCAGCCAGCTTTTGGTGGTGAAGAGTTCATCGGGAAAAGCTGTTCTAATTTTGCCTTGTGCTGCAAGTGGGAAAACATAAGGGCAGAGGGACTCCCAATGAACCAAGCTGGTACCCACTATAAAAACAGATATATTCTCAATTATTTTTAAGTTACAAAGATACCTTGATGGACAGGAAGTTTCCATTTTATCTGAATTATCAGCCCACAACAGTCACTAAAGCATTACCAGTTTCACTGGCTTAGTTCCATCACAGTTAGCTTCCCTTTTCATACCACGCAAGCGAGAGAACAGCAAAGATACTACTTTGCTGGGTCCTGCTTCAACTGAACTACTCATCTCGGCTTAGATAGTTGACTAAAACAGAAAGAACATAATCTTAACTTCATAACGAAAATGCCATTACCAAAACTGACAGTGCAATGGTGTCCCCCCTGCTCACTGAAGCTGATCTGGACATGACTGAACAAGTCACTAAGAGAAAAGACCACACACCATTTCCTCTCCTCAGTTTTGCAATACAACCCACTCTTTAATCCAAATTCTCAAAGAAGATTTAAAAAAAACCTCCTCACCCCAACAAATCTAAGTTAATGAACAGTGCTGAAAAGCAAAATTAAAGAATCTTACTACCTTTTTAGTTTCGAATCTTAGTTTTTCCTTAGCCTTTATAACCCCCTTGCCTGTTCCCTTTTCTTCACAGGGCCTATCCCACCGCCTATCTGGAGATAAGTGCAAAAAAGCCTTTTTTCCCGAACTGCAGTAAGACTGGCTTGTTCTCCTGAACTTTATCGATGTTGAGAATGTAAAGAGACACAAGAGAACACTGCCAATCTCCCTGACCTCCACAAGGTATTGGTTTCCACAGGTCTCTTCAATGAAACCAGTCATCTCTCAGAGGCCAGGCACATACACGGCTGTCAGACTTCCAGAAGTGGAGGACAGTAGAAGCTTTTAGGGAAACCAGTCTCCTCGAGTATGCCCATATCAGACAAACTTTTCATGAGTGTCAAAACATTTCTGTGTAGCCGTATTTGCATTAGCTTCGTATCAACTTCTGTACTTAAAAGTATTGCTTAATAATGAATAAAAAGAAACAATGTCCAGTATAAGTAGAATTTTGGTCTCCTGTGGCTAACAACTGTAACCTGTACATTCAGACTCCAAAGCCATGACACTGTATCATTATCAAACACAGCTCTAAAAGTAACAATACAAGTGGACAGGCTGGTTACTGTTTTCTAGTATGTGTCATTTTATGCTTTTGCTTTAATACTGGTGAAATTTGTCTTTTTGAAATAATGTATGCCAAAAATGAACTGTTTCTATGATGCTTTCTGATACACTAACATCTTTATACTTTGGAGTCAAAATTAAGCATGTCAGTAAAAGCTACTGATGTAGCTGAGTGGCAAATGTGCTGCTCCTGAACCACAACTCCTGTACTGCATTTTCCTATAAACATTCCTTCTCATGGTTAACCATGAGAAAATAATTCTGAAGAAAAACCAGAAGTGGATTTTCATATACCAACCCAAAATATTACTACTGAAAGAGTAATTTCTGTTCCCAACACAGTTCAATTCTGGCAGTAACAGCAGTACTGAGTCCTGGCTACTGGCTGCACTGGGCATTCCTAGCTTTCTCACCAGACCCAATGCAATTGGAATTACAAGACACTAAAAGGGAGTGTTTTGGCAGCAACAGAGATGAGCAGCTGTGAAAAGCTTCTGCTGGAGTTCTCTAAGCATACAGCCATTCTCTCATAAGGTAGGCTCTATGGAAAGTCATATATAATTGCTATTGGTACAGGATGTGCAGAGGCCTGTATCAGGAGAGACAAATCACATAATGTTCTAACAAAAAACCAAATATTAAAGAATTTGTGTATTTTCTTACTGTACTACTAGCTGCTGGCACACAGATCCATTATCTGTTATCAGTTCATTCAGTTTTAATTCAAGGTGAACTTTTCCCTGAAAAAAAAAGAAAAAAGAGAGAAACACAAATAGCTTTAAAAGCTTTTCTTTTAAAAGTAGGAATTAGAACAGTAATATAGTTTAAAGCTAGAAGTTATTTAAGGTATTTCTAATATAACCATTTTAAGAAAATCTATCCACATATCCTGCAAGTAGAGTATGATGGATGCACTTGAACTTTGAGATAATGATACAGAGAAACATTATCTCCAACTGCAGACAGCACAGGAATTGGTCAAGATTTAACACACATAACTATGTCCTCAGCATCAGGAAGTATCATGATATGCAACTTTCTTGGGATGACCAAAACATGGTATGCTAACCTTGCTTCCAACAGCTGAACAGTATCTGCTACTCCATTCAGTGCCTGGCTATTGGTGCTGCCTTGCACATATAAGACAATCAGACACGGACTTTTCTCTAACAATGTCCTTAGCATTGCTAGAATTTTTCTACTTGCTAAATGGAGCATCAGATGATACTGGTCTGTCTACATTCAAAATTCTCAGGGAAGGGATCCAGAAGGTGATTTGCAAGTGTGTCAAAGGAAGCAAGTTCTAATCTGAACTACAGCTTTGCTGTACAACGCTAAAACGCAAGTAAAACCCTTAGCTGACCTTGCACACATTTCTACAGCAGTTATGTTTTGACATAAAACTGCAATGTTGTCATTGTAAATCCCCTGGGGCAAAGGCTGCGCTTCCCTCTCTGTACGTCACATGGGAGGAGAAGTGAAGCTTCTTTTACAAGGCAGTTTAAAACGTAACTGTTTTGGGATGCCTGCCAAGTGTTTTGCAAACTGTTACTACATGGACTGGAACACAGGTACATTAACAAAGTATTTGTCGAGCAGAGAAACTCCATTACAAAAACAGATTTACAGGATAAAAAACAGGATACTGAAAGCATGCCAACAGCCTTACACGGCAAAGCTTTTGAATGGCAAATGAAAAGACATTAGTAGTACTTATTGTGATAGCTGACTTAATTAGATTTAGAAAACAGATCCTGGGAATGTCCTAAACGTCTTCCTTTTGCTTTTAAAAACAAAAAACACAAATGGTGTTCTACACTGAACAGCAGCAGCACCTTACTGCTCCAGAAAATTACCTGTGTATGTAGATTGCTCAAAACTCAGTTCCATGATGATTACTTTCACATGGCTCTAAGTAAGTATCTGCTCAACAAGCATGGAGAGTGTTGGGTACATTTCTGCTGTTTTGCTTGTTGAGAGAAGCATGACCATTTCCTAAAGTGGCTGATCTGCAGATCTCTATCAGAACTTCTGACATAACATGCAACTGGGTTTTCAATGTGGCTGTACAGACTGTTTTTACTTCATAACAGAGAAATTAGCCATTCTTATATAATAAATAAATAAACAGTGCACTTTATGTGAATGCACTTTGCATATGTAGATCTCAGGGTTGTTCAAAGGCAGCTAGATACCATTTTAACTTTACAAGTGGACTATCGATTTTCAGATATTGACTAGAGGAAAATGGAGTTCATTATTCACTAATTATAAATCCTACCAATTTTAAGAAAGATAACAGTGAATGTTAAGGTTACCTTCAAAAACCTTAGAAGTGTGTGAAAGAGTCTGATCTTATCAATGTATTTTGCAAGTTTAGATGAAATCTCTACAAAAGTTTCTTGAGTAACAAAGATCATGGGTGTGTTTAGCCATATGACCCCATTTAAATTAAGATTTTATAAATAAAAAAGGGAACAAGCTACCCTAACAATTTTATTAGCATGCTGACATTATCCAGCTTTTACTTTGCTGAACTTTTAATCACCGCCACTCCAGATGACCTGCATGTAGAGCTGTGGATCCAGAACAGAAAACCACTGTTCTGGATTAGGATTGAACTGGGACCCTAGGGAAGCCCTAAATTTATTACAAGTATGGTGGTTTTAGAAAATGGCAGGTCTGTTTATTTTTCCACCCCTGCAATTCAGTTTTATTTTGTAGGAATTGGCAAGTTTAATTCTTGGTAATTCCACAAAAGACGAAATGTTACATTTAACATAGTTTTAACCTTTCTAGAAACTATCAGAGATAATAAAACACTCAAATGTCTTTGCAGTGCCACTTTAATCTGTCCTACCAAAGCAGAGCTGACAATTTCCCAGGCTGTAAGAACTGATGAACTGCATGCACAAGCTGTGTACCACAATACTCACAAGGTACCTCCACCACTAATGTACCTGTTATACAGGCTGCTAATTATATCTAAGTTAACACAAAGAATAGATGATTGGTACATAAAAAGTACAGGTTTCTTGAAAAAAAAAGTGCAGATTTAAGGAAAAAAACCTCACCTCCCCCCAAGCCAAGCATCTGCAAAATGTCCTGCATATAGTCATGGAACACAGCAACCGTGACAATGTTTAAGTCAAAGCAGAAGCTGCCTTTCAGCTTGTATCTGGAAGGTACTTTCTAGAATAATCAGTAGTTGCATGGAAGAATTGGAAGAATGAGAGAACTTGCAGCTGCACTAGATGATCTGTAGGTCCCTTCCAAATGAACTATAATATTCCATTCTATCATAACTGAACAAGGACTGATTTTCAACAGCTAAGAGAAGGTTGTATTCAGACATTTTGAAAATCTGTCTTCATGTAAAGCAATCATATGTCCTCCTATATACCCAACAGCTGCAGGCTAAACTTACAGCTCACAGATGAGTAATCCCGGAAAATAATGAGAATTCCGTGCACATTCAGTTCTGGTAGAAGTAGACAGGGTTCTCCCTACCCAGAGGGACTTTCAGATTACTAGAAAAATATAAAGGCTGCCAAGTCTAAGACTTTAGTCCTCAGGCAAATCTGAAAAAAACTATTAAAATCTAATAGTTTACCACAGCAACAAGGCTACAAGATGCTCAAGAATACTATTTTATTCTTGAAACTGAAAAGAGAATTGTCACAACTTCTAGGGCCATCTCATTTTTACCTCTTACTAGGGCAATCCTGACCAAAGAATTTGAACCACAGACCAAAATACAACTCTGAAGTACAAGTTGTTTGATACTGAATCCAAAAAGTATTTCAAGATAAGATAAATGAGCACAGCACAAGTACCTCCAAGTTTCAGAGATTAACTATTTCATGTCACATAATCAAGTCACCATTTCAGTGAACATAAAAAATTACTCAAAAGAATTATTCAGGAGTTTCCTAAATCATTCTCAAGTACATGGCTCCTCTTGCAGAAGTTTTAGACATCAAAGTACTATTAAGACTTGATTTCCTTCAAGTCTTCCACCAGTTCTAAGTACCATTAGGAATAATACAGCCAGCTTAGAAGTGCAGAATATGCATTATTCTCTAACCAAACTGAAAGACACAACTGTCTCACAATAATCAGACAGATGCTAAGCCTTATCTCCTACAGCTCAATATAATTCTGCCATCACATGCCCTTATCTGTATTTAACTTTCAAAATGCAATTTAATTGTTACCTGAACCTCTGAATTAGAATCAACAGGTTGAAGCATAAACCAGTTCTCTTTTCCTGTGTAGTTGCATAAATCTTCTTTTTTGATTGACACCTTTCCTGAGGGAGGGTGGGAGGGAAAGATAAGCATAAATATCACTCTCATCTGAATAGAAAAAATATTCAAAAGGTTTGAAGTTTGACTTTTCCTAAACTGTCTTTCCTCTAGGTTTTTTTTAAGCTTACGATGCGATATAAAAACATGGAAACAAGGAATATCATGGATAAATAAAGCAGAAAAATAGTTTAAATAAAGTCTGATGACATTAATTACCATTTGTTATCTTGGATATCACTAATAAGAAAATGAGGTAAAATAAAGAACACACTTGAGACTGGAAATAGCACAGTAGATTTGAAAGAACAGAAATGGTGTTGAAGAATGTTTAAACAGGAAACTGAAGTAGATGCCTTTTACTTTTCTGATTGCTATTTGGAAAGCTGTTATTATACCAAATTATCTGACATCCTGGTGCAAATTATTTCCTTCCTCAATTCAAGTAATGTGAAGGCTTCTTGCACAGCAGACTGTTAGAGTTTTCAAACAATCAGCTGCAATAAAGCCATTATGCAGTGGCGGGGGGGGGAATCCACCTCTAATTTTTCACTTAAGCTACATAAGTTGCTGCAAAATGCTTGATAAGTCACTAAGTTACAGGTTGCACTGACTGGGGAAAAATTATCTATAAACCGTTTTAAGAATTATTCCACAATTGCAATTATTATGGAATTATTCCACAGTTCATTCTTTAAAGATCTACCAGTAATAACAATTATTCAAATATTCCCTTGAAGCAAAAGTGGAGAAGAAACAAGTAGAATTAAAAAAAAAAAGAACATACTAAAGCTATAATAAGACTATAAAATTACCTATTAGCCTAAAAAATAAATATCTTTTAGTATAATACAATAAAGCAAGGAAACAAAATCCTGTTCTTCAAACTTTTAGGAAACATTTATTTTAAGTCACCATACACAGTGTTTTGAAAAAATGCATCACCAATCCTTGTATCCCTAACCCTACAGATAATGCTACTGAAAATAACCAAGCATTATTCAAGATGTATACAGCACCTTACAGACACTCACCTATACGCAGGTCTTTTTGTAAAACACTTTTATCATAAATGTAGAAGGATAACCATTGGAATGATCTTGGAATCTCAAAGTAAAACTCTTCTCCAAAATAAGGGCTGAAAAGGAAGACTGAAAGTTAAAACAGAAAAACACTTTACGCAACTTATATAGAAGGTGATCATTAAAATGCTGCATTTTTCCTGCTGTCCCATGGCCTTTAGCACTGCACTGATCTATCAAAGCCATTCACAGCCATTGTGTTACAAGAACACACCATAACACTGCAATGCCCCAGTCCCTTACTATGTTCAAGAACAGGGAAAAATCAGAGCATGCAGAAAGTGTTGTCTTCTCTTCAGTTTTACTTTTCTGTCCTGAAATTATTCTAGTTGGTTCTCTACAAATCCTGAATGACTTCCTGAGACACTCACAAGTTCCGTTTCATTTTTTACTCTGTACATGATTAAACTGCATCAAAACACAATTTACTAATTACTGCACAAACATTTGTTTATAGTTCTAACTTCCATGTCAACCTTGCTGCTGAAAGATTCAGACTTGTGAAAGGAAGCCATAAGCATGAGAAACTATAAAACAAAATGGTAAAGAAGAGAAACATTAATCTCAAATTCACACATTCTCCCTCCCGCTGAAACAGTCACCACATTGCTGCATGGAGTGAAGTTCAATACAGTATTTACAGTTCATCCTATTTCAGTGCCATCTGCATGTCCCTCTACAGAAAAAGACTCTGGGTTCCTCTATGTTACTTATAATTCATATCATGTGTTGCTACTTTCACTCCTGGAATTTACACTCCCATTAAAGAGTCCTTATTGATGCAATCAGAGCCAGTAGTCAGAATTCTGTATTTCAATGCTGAACAAAAGTGCAATGTTGCTTGTGTCACTGCAAGTGCAGAATTCTGAAAGTGCATCTACAAACAAAACTGCTGTTTTAGAACAACTGAATTCTTACAAGACTTCAAATAGCTTCAATTCCAACGTATTAACATCACCAGGGAAAGGTGTTCAGGTTCACAAAACTAATTTTATGCAGCAAAGTATAAAGTGATGATAGTTACACCACACCCAGAAACAAAGGCCGAGGTTTTTTTGTTTCCCAGTAAAGTATTTTTCTGACGCTATCATTACAAAACTAATATAAATGTGCTTATGTTTGGAACAAGCAGCTCACATTATTACCTACTCAAAGGATACCAGGGTGGAAAAATAAGCTACCATCCCTGTTCTCTTCCCTCCAAAATAATCACAGAAAAACAAAACCTCACCCAATGCTTAGGGACACCGGCTCATTAAAAAAGTTAAAAAGAAGAGAACAGCTTGCAACTAACTTAAAATAACTTAAAAAACTTCTGGAAAAGAACAGAGATGAAAAATTTAAAATTGCAAATGTCTAGGATACATTTTTAAAAACAAGAACTTTAACTGGAGGAATTCCTTATACGGAAATTCACAAATGAAACTCTTCCGTTGTTGAAACACAAACTTTTTACTATAGGCTTCGGAATAGGCAAAGCAGCATGGGCCTTTGCACTGAACTGAGAAATAATTTAAGACTTCTCAACTGAGAAATTCACTTGCAGTTTTTCAGCTCCCCCTTTTTTTTCCTTTTTCAAAGCCAACAAATTCTGCTTTGATTTCAAGGGCCAGGTTCTTGTCAGCACCATGACTGAAGGTATAAATTCAGGAGCATTACCGTTAGCAGCAGTGCAGCTCTGAACAGCCTCCACTTCCTTATTACCATCGCTGCTCCTTTTAATTTTATTGACACAATATCTCAAAATGATGAAACAAAGGCTTATTTTAAACTTAGGTCAGTTCCATATCATGGTTTCCCTAACAGATATACAAATAATAGCTGCAGCAGAAAGAGGGAACAGCGGGAGAACAAGCTGGCACTGGTGTCAAGGGAAACTGCTCCTGGCAAAGCTGCAGTCAGACATACTAAGAGGAACACCAGACTCCACATCAACAACTGCCTATGACCAAGTGTTAAGTCCTTATTCTTGATGGATCTATGTGACTCTATGCACCCAATTATAATTAGTCTGGGATAGAGATTACTATCAGAGACTTCCAAAAAACTCTATCACATGCATTCTATGGCTAAAGAAAGCAAACTCCACAATTACACATATCCCCCAGCCCCATAGAATGAAAAGCCATTAACGATCACTATTATTATTTTGACTTCAATCTTACACAAAGTCTCAGATTTGGCAAGCAAGAGCAGGTCAACAGTATGAGCATAAACAGAAGGTAATGCATCGTTTTATTCATGCTGATACATTTTTCCTTACCTAAATTAATACCACTGCTTTAAGAATCAGTTTTTTATTATTCTTTAGCAAAGTATGAGGCAGAGAGAGAAAACTTAAAGTAGAGAATACAAAGGATTAGTAAAGAAATTCTTAGGTGGATACAGAACAGGCTGGTGGGGCACAATATAGGTTATACCAATGAGGAATAATTAAAATGGAGAACTTACTCATCCTGTTCCTCAGGGATTTCAGTCAGTTTAGTACTTTCATTTGTGACTTTGATGCAAGAACTTTAAAGACTGTGACGGATACAAAATTAGAAGATAGTGCTAATTCAAAGGAAGACCAGACTGTCATACAGGAAGAACTGGATTACAGTAATACAGGAGATTCAATTTCAGTGTGTGACACACTCCTCTGCTCTTCCCTTCCCGTCACATCAACCTGGCAGTTCCGTGGCAGGAACTGACCACTGCCCTGCGATCTGTCACTTGATGAAAGTAACAGTTACATCAACAAGGGAATTCCATTCTGCCATAACCCTGCACTGCCATGAAGTTCAGTTTGAAAGAACCTGAATTCAGTTTAAATAAAAATTAAAAAAGTGGACACACACACACCGCCCCCACACCATCCCCGATTCCTCCAATTTAACCACAGACATTTGAGGAGGCTCATGGATGTTCTTTATACTTTCCAGGGGTAAAAAAGCTTCTTTCTTCAGAACCCAGAGAAATCCCACACCATGTCAGGAAATATTTCTTGAGTCATTAGCCAAAATATCCTTCTTTCACTTCAGTATTAATTTGCATTTTGGTAACTTGGGAAAGTCATTTTTTTTACATCTGCATTCTAACAACTCTCCCCGTGCTAGTGGAAGCTCAAGCCTATTTGCACATTTTAAAAAAAAACACTTCTTAATAGTTTTCAATCACTGTAGTCAAAACTAATTCTAGTGATAATTACTTCCACAAACATTTAACTAGCAGATATTCATGGACAAAAATTTAATAACAGTTTGTATAAATTTGCTACCCATAATATGGCAAGAAACTGTGAATTATTGCATAAGAAAAAGCAAGCAAATAATCTAAAACCGAAACAGTGACATTCAAAGTTGTATATATGACTAAAACTATACTGTACTACACCTTACTGAAAAGCGATTTATAAAGTTTTCAGCCTAATCAGAGATTGGAGCTTTGCTGCTCCAGTACCTCTAGGTTCGTATGGCATTCTAGTTTAACACTGCAATAAGCAACAAGATGGTATAATTAAGTTTCTGGAACGTAGTGCACACACCAGCAGTCAAGTCTAAGCATCCAGCTCTGGTTGCTGCTAATAGAGGGTGACTTAATTTATTACATTTCAATGGTTTGTATGAAACCCAACTCATGCTGTGAATCCAACTCAGCATAGCTCTAATTCAGAGCAGGAAGGAGTCACCTCTGAAGTCAGGGGAGACAGAAAGGCACCTACAGGCAAAGAGTGATTCAGAACACTAGGTTCTAACTCCTAATACAATGTTATCAACTTAGAAATATTAATTTCATATCTCCTGAAAAATTAACAGTTTGAGGGGCAGGAGGCATGAGTGTTATTTGAGGCCTCTCTTTCCCCAGCTGTTGTTGTGTTATAGTGAGATTTTCTTCATTTCCTCTGTAAAGTACTAATGGCAATGTTTTCATTTAATCAAGTTTCAGTTAAAACTTCAATGCTATTAAAAAAATGTGGATGAATCTAAGGTGTCTATTTGAAAGGGAAATGTTTCTGCTTTAGTAATACAGTCTCTGTAACATTCTTCTTTGAAGCACTACTCAATTGGGTCTGTTTGATAGTCAATCTCAACTGAAGACAGTAAAATTCAGAAAATGTTATGGATCTGACTACAGCAGTTACAGATCAGAGTATAAACAACATATTTGTTCCTGATTGCACATATGTGGCGTTTGCTTCTCATGCAGAAGCATAGGAGGCTTTGAAATGATATTTTGAAAAAGTAAAATTCCCCATTCAAGTCTGCCATATGAGGAATATGCTGTTCCTCACCTGTGAACATCTGGAGAGACAGCTCAAAGAACTAACACCTACAATGAAACCACTGGAAACACGAATTAGGAAGACTTTCCAAAGTTTGAACAGGTTTTGTGGGTTTAATGTCAGCTCCAGGTAACTGAAGCTGTCACTCAGATACTCTGAACAATGCAGCTGCAGTGATGCTTCAGTATGGGCCTCAGGGAACTTCAGTTCTGAGGCAGAAAAGCATCTACACTACTGCAGCTTTGTTAGCATGACTTGTTTGTTTTTAGGGCTGTAAGACAGTAGAATCTACAGCTCAGCGCTGCTCAGGGAGGCAGAGCAAGCCATTCTCTGTGGGTATTGGTTACAGTTCCCAGAACAAGATTCAGGAGAGAATGAGGCCCATTCAGGGGGACATCCCACAGCACAGAAAACTCTCAAACATGGAAAAGTTCCGGTTCCTTCATTCTAGAAACTGGTTTTACCAGATAGACACTAAGAGCAGAATTCCACCAACACAGTCCAACTGCATGTCAGAAGGAGGAAATGACAGAGAGAGCAAGTATCAAGTAGATTTCTTTCCCTTGAAAACAACCTGGCAAGAAAAAGAATGTTATCCTGCCCAATGGAATAAAGTAACAATAAAATATATTTTAGCATGCTCCATTTTAAAAGCACCATTCTGCTTCTGCTCACAAGCCTCAATTTTGTCTTCTTTCAACTACTCTTATGATTTTCACACTCCTTTAACATCTGAGTAGCTGTCAAGAGTCAGGTCCCATTTTAAAGAGGTACAAGCAAAAGCACATCCACATCAGTACATATCTTGTTTTCATTCAGAACTCAGGCAGTCTTGCTTATCATATCCTTTTAAAAATTGAGCTTACCTTAAAGATTTTTCAACTACCTGTGTACGAAAAACTTCTTCTTGGTCCAAGTTTATAGTACAGAAAAAGTCTCTCATTTTATTGGGTACTAAGTGTTTGGCATCATCTGTAAATTAAAAAATAAAAATTACTGCAAATATTGAAGAGGAAAAACCTTCAATAAAAAATAATTTTACAATTTTAATGTGCCCAAAATTTACGCTGCCATTCAGTTAGGACATGCATTTCCATATTAATTTTCAATTCATAAGCTCCAAGAGGGCCCAGAAATTGCTACATCCAGCTTCACGTGGAATCAGTCGGCAGGAAGAGACACACACTGACTCACCAACACCACTTCCTGTAGCACCTGCACTTTCCCTTGCGAGGTCTCATCTCGGGCTTGACCCTGCACAGCTTGCTAAATCCGAGCAGCCTGAGGTGATGTGGCATTAGGTCATAACACCAAGACATGATCTAGCTGAGCTGTTCTTCACTTGGTATTTTCTCTGCAAATACTTTGGCTAAAGGAAGCTGATTAATAAGAACTTGCCCATCAAACCTTTGTTTCGTTTTCCGCAATGAACAGCGGCTTTTAAGTTGGCTGAACCTTTGAAAATGTATCAGTCATGAGTACTGTTTTATTTTTTCCTAACTGTCTGGTCTAGTAGAAGGGGGAAATAATCACCTCCTGACTCAATGTAACATGGATAAGAACAAGCAGAAAAGGAAGTTTCTAATGAGAAAGACTGTCAACACAAGAATACCCAGATTTGCTGGGTATGGAATCTAGGCCACTGCAGTAACAGGCTGCACGTAAGGCAGCCCTTTCTGAAAATGGTTGCTGCTAAGTAGTCACAGCTAAAACCAGTTCCCAGTGTTCAAACTGGAAAGCTCTTCTGAAATCTGAATGCCACAAACCTCTACATTAATTCACAGCAATGTTGTCCTTTAGCTTAAACCGTAATTTCTCCCCCGGATGTTTCCTTCCCTTCTGAATGTCTTTGAAGACTGCAAACAGATCCTTCTCAGCTTTTATTCTGCTACAAACATACAAGGTTTTCTGGTACTGTCCCCTGTGAAAGGCTCCTAACCAGAGAGCAGCCAGTCTCTGCCCCTGTTCCACTTTGTTGTCTAAAACAGGCAACCAGGAACTGTGTTATTCTGCAACAGGTCTGAGCCAGGACCTTTCACAGCAGTGTTCATCCTTGCCTGCTACTGGAAATACCTCTCCCAGTGAAATGTGGAATCAATACAGTCTATTAATACAAGATATTAAAAAACAATAGGATGAAAACTACATCAGAGTATTGAGTTTTAATTACTTGTTATGTCTGAACAATACATAACTTCCCAGAAACCAGTCTGAAACTAGATTTGACACGTCACACATTTCTTTTTAAAAATGCCCATATGAAGCACAGTGGAATAAGCACTATTTGCTATGCTGTTAAGATGTAAAATCAGTGTTCTGTTTTTTTTTACTCTCCTCCACACCTTTTTTTTGGTGTTAAATGGTTAATTAAAGTTAAATTATTAGAGTCTTGAAAGTTAAGTAGGCAATGCCCAGATTGCAAAGGCCACCCCAATTGTATCTGAGCAGAGAATGTGACAGGTTAACAGGAGCAGAGACTGAGTTTCACGCACGATGCTTCCCAAGTCAGGGATATGCACACAGATGGAAAGCATGAACAGACACAGAACTTCCAGTTAAAACTTGTGCTCTCAGAAGCATCAATGAGCTTTTTGTCAACTTGATTGTGGGAGAGGAGGAAGTATACATATAATTTTTAAACACTACACCTAATGTTGACAGATTGAGAGGCATAAACAGAACCTGTTTCTAATGCCTTTAGACTCCAAAAAGGGACTAAATTCAAAGTTACCCTTAAGTGAGATATTGCAGAAGAATCAAGAGAAGTATTGGATTGAACACTGCCTTAAAATTATTTTTTTTAAAAAAAGCTATTTTAATAAAGCTATTTTTATATATGAAATATAAAAATCAAGTAATGAAAGAGGCTGGTAATCCCCAGAGAGCTCCTGACACTGTAAGTTTGTAATTAATAAGCATGAACTATGTGCCGGTTTATCCTGCGTAATCTTTATTTTTTAGTTAATACTCTGTAACTTCACTATCCTATTTTTGTATATAATATTTAAGATATGACATTATTTAATCACCGCTGTAAAGGCACCATAAGAAATAATAATTATTATGGTTTCCTGTTTTCTTAAAAGGAGTAAAAATTAAATATTTCTGCATAATACACTATTTGTATGTCTATCACAGTTTTTCAGTACTAAAAGAAACTTTATACACAAGAAAATAGAATAAATATAAGTTTTGATTTCCCAGTGAGATAAAAACCTTTATTTTGTAACCCAAGTGTCTGGCTTTAAGGCACAGACAAATTTATTGAGGTTTCTGGTAGGCAGGGGATGATTCTCAGTTCTGAATTAAAAATAACCTCAGAGCACTTGTCAGGTGAAATATAGAGCATAAGATTTCACATCCTTTCAAACAGCATATCTGTGACTGTGGGAGACTTGTCATCCATCTAAGTGGTCCAACTTTTTCAATGGGCTTATTTGCTTCAAAACAAGAGGCTCAAGTGTTTGATTACACTAAGGCTTCCTTTTCCTGAGAAAGCTCAGGAAAAGGCTATAATATATGGCTATACAGGCTGCATAAAAATCAAGTAATAACAACATCAGATATCTGCTTGAATGTTCAGATTTTCAGTGCATGTATATAATATCCTCTGTTGAGTGGAAGTGTGCAATTAGTGCACATCTTCTAAATGTCTTTGTTCCAAGTCCCTGTCAGAATGCACACAAACTCCAAAGTAGTCACCTCACAGGACTAAACATATTATACAGCAACAATTATAGCCACTCCAGGACTAGAGCATAATCCAAGACCACCACAGTGTGTTAAAAACACAGTGCAAGTTTGAAAATGCATCCTGAATTTTGTCAAATGAGCTCTAGGAAATGACAGGGACATTTTCCAAGTGCTCCACTACAACAGGTTTTAGAAAATACTTCAAAAATCAAAGCAACTAAAAACACTTGCCACCTAAAAATGTACTACTGAATGTCATCAAATGAAAACAGAAGATAATTCTACAGTTTAAAACACTACATTGTGAGATAAGCCTAAAGCTACAGGATACCCATAGACCTTTGTAAAGCACTTTTGTCATTACTATGACACAAAATAGAGCTACTGATATGAGAGTCATCATAAAGGCAGGCTTTCAGCAGATTCTTGGTGAAAACCTGCTTAAGCATAATACCACGTTTTCCAAAAATATTACGGGGTCTTAGACCAGTTCATCTTGCCTCTTGAAAACTGAAGGCAGGAGACTGGCGGCAAAGACTGACACTCCACAAAACCACAGCACCAAGAACTGCAAATGTGTTCTTACTCAGTATTTTCACTGCTACGTGTGTAATGGCTACTTAAACACCTTTAGGTAAGTCTCAATTCTAAATCTGGTGTGATGATTTGTATAACATCACTAACTTTAGATTTTACCACCTATTTGTGTACTGCAAACCAACAGTATAAATAACAACTTACTGCAGATGGTGTTTTCTATACATGAAGAATTCCACAGAACTGCTATTACCTCATTAAAACTACCATGCTCCTTCGTGCAACACACATAAAACGAGTAAGTGCCAAGTCCTGTAGTAGTTTAATTGTCAAGAAAGTTGAGGCGTAGAAAAGTATTCTTGTAAGAAATGAGTTACAAGGAATTCCTTCAGACTCTGAACATCAGCTTTCCAAAGTGAGATTTAGCTATTTTTAAACCCTCCAGATCAAGAGGAATTACACTGTTACATTCATTTATTAATGTTCATTCAGAGGGTTTCCCCCTACAAAAACACAGTATTAAAATACTAGCAAGAAATTAAAACACTATTTGTTGTGCAAAGAAGTCAAAAGAGCTTCTAAGCATTAGAGGGTTCCCAAGCATCCACAGCATATTTAGCTCATCTATTTTTTAAAGTTTTTGTTTGGTTAGAAAAAGCAAGTAGGTTCACAAAGTGATTTTCACACTGTTTCAAGACATATCTTCTACTGCAGCTGTTACTTCCACTCATTTTCCAAATGGGTCTTACAGCTTCATCTTTGGCAATCACCTTTTATATATTCCCTAGGAAGCGGGTCACAGTCCTCTGGTTACCGCTACTTTCCTCAGGTAACTGAACATTCAAAGCTACAATATAAACCAGAGGCTCAATTCAGAACACAAATGGGATAACAGAACTAGTTTCAACATAATCCTCAAGACATTTTGAGTTTTGCCTTTTAATTCTTAGAGGAAAACTTTTATCAAGTTGCTGTGTAGTCCAGTGTTGACAAAACCTTATGACAAAAGACAGGAAGAAGGCATCAAAAAATAATTCAGCTTCAGTTACCTTTGGCAACCTACTTTTTGTGTATTCCCTAGGAAGCAAGGCATAGAATTCAGAGGACTATGCCCTGCTTTCTAGGGAATACATAAAACCTTGGTTGCTGAAGATTACTGAAGACAGGCTAAGAAAGTCGGGGCTGTTCAGCCTGGAGAAGAGTAGGTTGTGTGGAGATCTCATAGCACCTTCCAGTATCTGAAGGGGCCTATACAGGGATGCCAGAGAGGAACTCTTCATTAGGAACTGTAGGGATGGGACAAGGAGTAATGGGTTTAAACTGAAAGAGAGGAAATTCAGGTAAGATGTATGGAATAAAGTCTTTAGTGTGAGAGTGGTGAGGCCCTGGCACAGGCTGCTCAGAGAAGCTGTGGCTGCTCCATCCCTGGAAATGTTCAGGGCCAGGCTGGATGGAGCTCTGACCGACCTGCTCTAGTGGAAGGTGTACCTGACCACGTCTGGGGGGTTGAAACCAGATAATCTTTAGGTTCCTTCCAACCCCAACCATTCTATAATTCTGTGATTGTGTGAACCTCAAACCTAACAGTATCCCTTTCCAAAGGCCAGCTGACACGTATTACTCCTGTGCTAATTGCTCACAGCAGACCTCGGTGTGTGTTCAGCCTCAGGCTCTATCGCTGACACCAGCAGAGAGAGCCACTCCAGCGGCAGTCCCGGCCCTCTCCTGTTCTCACGGCCCAGTCTTCTATTTGCTGAGGACACATTCAACTCCACGCCGCATGACGGTATTTAAGTAAACACGACTCCACTCCCGCACCAAACCTAACCCTTCAACACGGGCCAGCGCCGTGCCCGATTCAACCTGTATCGCTTCATTCACAAAAGAGGTCGAGAAAGGAGAGACGAAGGGACCGAACGGGCCGCGCCCCAGCGGAATGAACGTGTCCCGGTACCCCGGGAAGTGGCCGCACATCCCGCTGCCCTCATTCCCTTTGGAGCGCTGCCCGGCCGGGCTCCCACCTCACTCCGTGCCGGCACCCACCCGCAGCCCCCGGCCCCGCTCTGGGCGACCCACCGACCCGCAGCCCCCGGCCCCGCTCTGGGCGACC
>WBMV01002345.1:1730149-1743498 GCA_013396655.1 Campylorhamphus procurvoides
CCTCCTGCGCGGAGCCGGAGGGTGAGCGGCGGAGCCGGGGCAGTGTCCGGTCCCGGGCGGGCGGGCAGCGCCGCACTTACAGATCTTGCCGCGCAGGTTCTGCAGCACCCGCACCTCTCCGGCCGCCATCGCCGCCGCCTGCGCACTGCGGGGGAGGGGGGGCACAGGGAGCGGCACGGCACGGCCCGCCCCGCCGCGCCTGCGCAGTGCGAGCGGCGGCCCCGCGGGTGAGGGGGCTGAGGGCGGGGAGGATCGGGGCCGGATCGGAGCGGGGGAGGATCGGGATGGATCCGAGGCAGGGACTGCTCGCACACCCAAAGCGTGTCCGGCATACAGGGCTGCGCGGGGACGTGGCCCGCTCACCGCCCCCGGCGGGGCTTGGGGGCGGCCCGGCCGTGGCACTCGGTGCCGCGGTGTGGTTGCCGTGGTGGTGTTGGGGCATAGGTGGGACTGGTGGCCTCAGAGGGCCCTTCCCACCGGATCGGCCCCGGGGTGCTGTGCCTGCCCCGGGGGGCTCGGCAGCCTCAGCCAGCGGCGGGCCCGGCTGTTCGGTGTGTGCGGCACCGAGCCCCTGGCCGTGCACGGCTCCATCGGAGCCCCCTGCGGGCAGCGGGCCGGGAGCGCCTGTCGGGCCTGGGAGCTGCCCGGGAGCGGGGATGGAGCGGCTGTGCTGCCCGCGGGACAGACGGTGTTCACAGGACACACCAGCTGGGCGTCTGCAACAACTGAAGGGCCAGTGTTTCCTGAGGACACAGCCCCGAATGTAAAACTGGGGTCTGGCATACACCAGTCCTTTGCTGGTGGTGGGCACCGGCCCTGCAGAGCCCCCAGCCACAGGTGTCAGGTGCACACCACTGTCGGGCCGAGGCACATCAGCTTCCACGCATTAAGGCTCAGGCGCTGGTGAAAGCCTCCAGTGACCCCGACGCACCTAAAAACACCCGTGGTTCAGCAGGCCAAAGCTGTTTCAGAACGCAGCACAGCACTAGGTTTCTTCACTTTGCACCTAACCCTGTCCTTCTGTTAAAGGGGAGTTTGGAAGGTTTCAGGCCAGCATCTGCCACCTCTCTAGCTGAAGTCCCCTCTGTGGTGCTCTGGCCAGTTCTCTTGCTCTTACTGCTGTGATACTGCACTAAGCCATGTAATCTGACAGGCACTGCTACACCTCATTTCTTGGTGGCTTTTCCTGCGTCCAACTTTTCCCTACTGCTCCTTCAGCAGAGGTGACGTTCCTTCCTCACGCCCAGACTGCACATGGTGTTGGGGGAGGACAGGTATGCGCTTAAAGGTGGCGGGCAGGGGAGTGGTGGGGAATGAACTGCTTCATCACACCAGTGACAGGCGTATTTGTGTGCATGCAAAACCTAAACCTGAACAAAGACACGAGTTTGCATAAGCTGAATTTAACCTGTTGGAAATGAGAGGTTCCTCTACAGTACAAATTGAAGATTTGATTATCTACAGTTGGCTGTCTGGGTTGGCTGCCCTGTCTGGGTGGTGAACTGAGGCTAACCCAGGCAGAGGCAAAGCTTTGATGTGAGAAAGGAGCAGGGTAGCACACTGAGAATGGACATGTGTGCTTAAACTGTGCATTGCCACACTTGGAAAGTTAGACTGTGTGACTCTACTGCCTCCATGCTCTCTCAAAAGTTATGACTACAGTTGAGGTTTAATGTTTAGTTTCAGCTTTCTTTGATGTGCACACCTACTGACATTATCATTTTGCCATTGCCTGATTCCTGCCACTCCCTTTTATTTAAAAAAAACCACAAACCCTTGTTTTAATCTTACATACTATATTGAGAATAATGTTTCAATTGCATAATGTTCATTTTTGACCTCTCTTGAAGTTACATTTTAGGGTCTGTATCTGTATGACAGGTAGGTTTGTGCAGCTCAGGACATGATTACAACAAACACTGGTGTGCTACCTTGCAGGCCTGGGCGAAGGATTTCTCCATTTAACAATGAGGATGTACTGAGGGGAATCTTTGCTGTTGTGAGATAACCTCATAGCCAAGGTGTTGAACTGTCAGTGGTAACTGCTACATTAAGGAAGTTTAGAACAAATAATAGTGATGACAATATGTAGTGGCTTAGTTCAAATGCCTGTGGTTTAGCTGTCATGCTATCTCATTTTACAGAAGACAGCAACATCATTTTGTACATTTGTTCTAATTTTGGGTATGCCATAGATGAGGATTGACTGACATTTTGTTTAGATGCACAAACTTTGGGATGATCCATTAGCCTTTTTAATTAGCATTTGAAATAGAGAAAAAAATGTATTTGTTACATGTAGCAAATTTCCAATTTTATTTTAAGTTATACATCTCTCCTGAGAACGATCCCAAAATGACCTGCATAGCTTAAATTCAATTTTTACTGCAGGTTACAGACGAGTGACACCTAGCTGAAGGGGGAAGTACTTTGGGTATGCGTGATCTTCTATTTTGTATGTATATTTATATTTTCATATGCAATTAGATATTTGCATTCTGAACTATGTTTCTTGACAGTAGTTCCAAAAAATTTGAAGTATGGTGTAGAAAATACCCAATCTATACTGCAAAGGTTCCTCACATAATTGAAAAGAATTTTTCAAGTTTCAGGTCCTCGTGAACACATTTAAGATGTTGCAAAGTATTAGGGTTCACCTGTCTTCCAAATTCTCTGGGACACTAAGCAGGTAGATTCTCTTCTGCTGAGCATTGTGTTCAGCCTAAACAATGCCAGGAGATACCATCACTTCCCCGGAGCTCTGGCATGTTCTCAGTTCCCTGTTTTGACCTTTATGAAGGGATGCTTGGTAACTGTGTTGCTTAATCTTCTAACGAAAGAACTATTAGTAGATATGTATCTGTGGATCTTACAGATTATATAAGTATTAAAACAATTTAAAAAATGGAGAGACTTACAGAAAAATAGGAATATGTTGTTTTAATTAAGCAAAAACAGAGTTATAATCACTCTTTCTAAAAATAAAATTAGACTCTTTATCAATCCTTAACATCTGCATTTAATATTTTCTTCTAAACAAAAATACAGATGTGATTATGTAGCAAATTACAGTCTTTGACAACGTATAGTATTTACCTTCTCTTACACTTACTTTATTTCTAATTTGGTCATTAATACTCAATTAATTACTGCAACATGTTACTTGTAGTAAAAGTGCCACAATTGAACTATAAACATGACATTGCCATCTTAAAACTGCTTTGCTATAAACTGTAGAGAATATACAGAGTTACAAAGTCGCTGTGTTTTTATCAAAATATACAAACCCCCCCAAACCTAACACAAGCTAACAATATTTTTCTCGTGAACTATACAGTTATATAAAATATTTGTAAAATTATCTTTGTATTTATAAATATTCTACCTTATTTGCTTTGGTCTATATTCATCATCATACAAGTCCACTTAGAAGATATCTTTGTGTACTTTCTTTGAAACATCATTATACTTTCCCATGTTTGTTATTATATTATTCTTATTTAAATGGAACCAAAGCTGCCATGAAGCCAAAATTTCTCAAGGGGTTCATAGCATTCACCAGTGATAGAATAAGTAAGTGGACTATATTATTACTTCAATCAATACTGTATTATCATTTTAATTGTAATTTTATTGTACTCAAGCTATAGTTTCTTTTAAAATATCCAAGAAGACAAAGTTAAATAACAAACCATAAACCATCACACAGAATGAACTCAAGGATCACTAACCCTTGTCCTGACTTAATTTTTTAACACTTCACAGGGATGACCATACATGAGTAACTGGGAATGCAGATACAGTACAACAGAGCCCTATGCAACTGGTAGACATACACCTGCTTTGACTTTTTGAAACATCTCAGTTAAAATTAATCACGTTTACTCAAAACAGTATCACTGGGAGTATTTTGGTGATGTCTCTCAGAAGCCCATTCTACCAATTCTTAGTGATCTGTGAAGCTGCAGGCTTACCATGCCCTTGGCTGTGGCAGGATGGGGAGGCAAAGAGGCCAACACCCCTTCCTGTAGCAGCCCATCCCAGCACCTCTGCTCCGCTATGGGCTGTGGGACACTGCCGGGGCAGGGGCTGCCAGACCTGGGACCACTCACAAGGGACATCTGAAGGTTAAATGTTGCATTTAAGGCATGGAGATGACAGGGAACCCCATAAACTGGCCCTATCCCTGTTTATACACACGGATTACCTCAGGGATATATATGAAAGCAAGAATCTTAAACCTACTCCTCTCAAAAGCAAAGTATTTCTGGGGAGTTGCTCCGTCATTTGTGTCCAGGCATTATTCCAGGATAGGGAAGAAAACTGTCTACATCTCTTCTGCTGCTGCTGAGAAGAATGATATTTCTAAAAGACAGGACTTGCTGGCCCACCAGGAGGTGGACATTTCTATACTAGGCTGTTTCATGAGAACAGTTTTGTTTAGACCAATGCACCTGAATAGCACACCAGGCCATTGACATGGGGATTTATGCAGTTTGGAAGACTGGCTATAATGAGTTCCACTGAATCTTTATTAAATGTCTCAGAGATATTATAAATCTGGAATACTTCTCACACAAGCACTCAGACTTAACAGTTATTATGGTAACTACAAAACTGAGTATGGAAAAGAGTAATTTAAACTCATGAATATGTTTTGTAAATGTTGAGTTACAGAAAAGCATGGCAGAACTCAACTGTACTTTGGTACACCCGAGCCCATGAAACACTTCCCATCTTCACTTTAGAATACACTAGATTACAGTTATGCCCTTTATAAACACATTACTTTTGTAATTTTGTTTAAAAAAATGCAATATATAGTTTCTGCAGCAAAAATTCCTTCTACAGAATACACTACAAACCTACTTATTTCTTCTGCCTAGAATGATTCTGACTCAAAACCAGCACTGTAAAATAGTTCAGTGACCAGTTACCTGTAATGTTAAGTAGAAGGGTTTTGATTGGTCATTTTTTTCCTTTCTCTCTCTATGTTAAGAGTCTGTTGTGGCAAAAGGATTTTGGGTATTTCACATTAAACTTATATTATTGCAAATACTGGTTTTTCTGTGTTATTTTTCCTTCTTTTGCATATACTGACATACATTTAGATGAAGAAACTTGCTTAGTAAATGATACCAATTTCAGTGGAGACATTTCTCCATTCAATGCATCTGTATCTTCTCCAATATATAGTTTTCAGGTTTAATTCTCTTTTGCACAGCTGTCACTCACAGTATAACTTCTGGAGTTACATTTTGTGTATTTTTCACTTCACTTCCTTCTGAGCCAAGGAAACGTGGATTTTCCAAAAGTTTAGTGCTTTCACTGCAGAACTGTTCTTTCCTATCTTGTGGACCTGGATTTTTGAATAGATGTTTCTTCTGGTGCATTCCCAGAGCAGCTGCTGTCTTGCAAATTTTGGGGCACTGAAAGCAAGCATATCCTTTTCCATTGTGCTCCCGTATGTGCCTTTGCTCGTGGTTCCTTTTGGTAGAAAGATACAAGAAGCTCTGAAAGCAGAACTGACAGTGGTAGCGTTTTTCTCCAGTATGAATTCTTTCATGTATTTTGAGCGTTTCATTTAAAGTGAACGCCTTATTACAGTATTGGCAGACAAAATCTTTGACACCCAGGTGAATACGTTCATGTTTCTGTAGATTTCCAGGAACTGAGAAACATTTACCACAGGTTTTGCAAGTATAGGGCTTTTCCCCAGTGTGACACCTCATATGCATTTTTAAAGTGGATGGACTTTGAAACTGTTTTTGGCATAACTCACAAATGTAAGGCTTTGAAGTAGCCACATGCCAATGTACATGTTCTTGACCTTCTGCTGCGGAAGACGGGTCTCTTTCACAGAGCTCACAATGCAGATTGGGCATTTCTGTGTTCTCTTCCTGGCTGGTGGCCTTTTCCTCAGGAGCATTCCTGAGCTCATACTCTCGACTGCATGTGTTGTTGCTTTCCATAATGGTGTTCTTGCTTCTGTACTTTTTCCTCCATTTGGTCTTCTTCATTTTTCTTAGCTGCTTGGATTTCTTTTTTGGTTTGTAATTATAATAAGGCCTCCAGGGTTTATCACTGGAGTCCTGGTCACTTACATCATCACACATTTCTGTCAGCTCCAGGCATTCTGAGCTGTAGAGTCTAGACGGGCTTCCCTCTTTGACCTCCATTTCTGGTTCCTCTGTTAGATCGTCCTGCTTGGACTCGTGTTTAGATTTTCGTCCCCTTTTACAAAACAGCTTGGATCCTAAAATATGTCTTTTTACAATAGCTTCATTACCGATTTTTACTGTTATCTGACACAGAGGCGCAACGTTGCTGTCGGCAGATGTTCCAGGTAAGGCGGGCTTTGCAATGTATGTTTCAGTTTTACTTGATTCTTGGACAGTGTTTGTTGTTTTGCTTGAGGAACCTCCAGATCCTGTGACGTGCTGTGTATCCTCTGTTGCTTCCGCTCTGTTGTACAGCAGAGTTTTCTTTTTCTCCTTAATAGTTTTTGATTTTGTAATGCACTTCCCACAATTATCTGACTTACCATCATCACTTACAGACTGGCTAGGTAGATTATTTGAAGATTCTGTCTTACTGTTTTCTATGGAAGTGACTGTTTTACTGTGCATTATTACTGATGAAACTCTGCTACTGTGCATTATAACAGAGGGTGCAGAACTGCTGTAACTGATGACAGAGGTTGAATTTTCATTCACATTTGGTAAAGACACAACTGAGGAATCACACTCCTGAGAACCAGAGTCATTTGCAGCAGTGGAAACTCTTTTTTCACCTGGGAAAAAGTCCCTCTGCAGGTCAGAATTTAAGACACCTACTCCCCAAGAGGAAGAATTCTGAGTATTCGTGGAAGGTGCTGTATCATTACGTGAAGATGCATCCAAGGCCAAAGTTCTGTTGTTTGCTATTATACTATGTTGAAAATTTAGTGGTGGTAGCTCAGAGCTAAGAGAAGTCGGAATGAAGCAGTTGGCAGAAGTAGTTTCGTTAGCCTGGGTAGTTGTTTGAACATTGTCATATGAAGAATTTCGGTAGGACTTATAAGGCATTCGCCTGCATTTCATAGGTAAGAGTCGGTACAGTTTGTATGGGTACATACTGGGTTTTAAACCTCCATTGGCTGTCTTTTTATTTACTGAGAGACGATGGTCAATTGCATGGAAAGACTTCTGATGATTTTTCAGTATATAGTAAGTCATGAAAGTCTCCAGACAGAAAATGCACTGATACCGCCTCTCTCCAGTGTGCCAGATCTCGTGTCTGGTGCGGTACTCGGCCAAGGCAAACACTTTATTGCAGTAGTGACAAGGGTATGTTCTTCTCCACGAATGCACATTTGCATGTCTTCGAAGGCTGGACAGTGTTACATAGCTACGCTTGCAAACGATGCAAGTGTATAGTATCTGCCCATCAACGACTTTAACCAAATGATCTGTTTCTGGTAAAGTGCAGTTTGCATTAGAACTATCGGTGACATTGTTTTCAGACAACAGAGGCTCTGTGTTTGCATATGAACTTCCATTCCTTCCCTCTGCAGCAGTATAGTTATCTGCAAAATTTTGTTCATTTCCATTGTGAACAGATAAGCTACTTGATCTCACACAGACTTGTTCGTGACTTTCCAGGATATTCAGATTTGCAAACTGTTTGCTGCAATATTTGCATATGAAAGTTTCCTGATGCTCTGAATGGAGCTGAAGGTGAGCAGTGAGTGATGCCGTGTCATTGAATGATTTTGCACAATAGTTACAGTTGTAAACAGGTGGAACGACAGTGGCCTCAGGTGCAGAAACATTAGCAGAATTGTCTTCCTCTTCTCTGGATAAGTGGAAATTTCCTGCTTTATTTTGAGGTTTTGGAACGGAAGTAATTGTCTGATCAGTAACTGCTTCATGCTGGGCTTCTGCAGTGGTTACTGTGGAGGTTGGTACTTTTGCTACAGCCAAACCTGTACCCTGGGGGTTAAAGGCTGGCTTAGGAGTACTACTTGCTTGTTTTCCCTGCTGAATGACTGGCGTGGCTTGGTGATTTTCATAGCGGTCCTCCCCGCCCTGGTATGAAGGGCTGCTGTCCTGTTCAACAAAAGGTGCTCCTTGTGAAGTATCTCCCCCAGAAGAAACTGCATAGGAGTGTTCAGCCAAGGTACTGGCTGGCTCAGCATCTTTGCAAACATCACTTCTGTCGAGGCTGATGTTGGGAGCTTGTATTGTGTCAGACACCTTTTTAAAGCTGGCCCTCAAATCAAGTGGAGAAAACAGACTGTTTTCTGTTTCAAATATTGAGAATGCATTTGTAATTCGTGGTCCATTTGTCACAGCGGAATCTTCATGTCTCTTTTCATGTTTCTCCTCTTTGACAGTCCCTTTTTCATTAACACAGTATGCATAGGGGCAGGGGGAACTTGAAAAGTTTATATCTGTAAGATCTTCTAGAAACGATATCCCCAGTTTTTTCCCTGCAGCTGCAAGGTCTGTTACAGTCTCCTGCCTCTTAACAACTACTGTGGAACTGTAGATGTAGTTCAGAATTTCTGTAAACACTTCAGCTTTGAGATCATCTAACTCCAGTACATGGCCTGAAATACAGATAGTACGACTCCAAAAAATGTTTTTGAAGTAAAGGCTTGAAGCTGCCAGCACATTACTATGGGCTTTGAACTTGGTATCTTCCACAATTATGGTGACATCACATAAAATACCCCGAATGCGCTGTTCATTTAAAATGGAAAGTACAGTGTCACTGTGGAAGTCGTCCTTGAGATCCTTTGAATGGGACATGACTGTCATCTACAAGAAAAAGGAAAATATATTTAGAAGGCATTTTTCATCCATTTCAGAGTAAGCTTATAGTTTGATATTATTTTATATATTTAAAAAAAATTATTAACTTTTAAATTTTGAGAATGAGTAAATTTTGTCATAATATTTCAGGTTTAGATCATCTTCTGTTCACTGGTGCCAACACTACTGCAAGAGATGCATGTACAGACGAGGAGGCAGGAGCAGCAGTGACTGCTGAGCAGGAGGCAGAAGATCCCCCCTGTCCCCAGGTGGGTTTGTCACCCACCACAAGCCTTTCCCTGGGCCCTACAGCTCCCAGCTTTGGCTGTGCCAGGGGTTGCTCCTGCTCAGCTCACCCCGTGACTCCCTGAACCCTGGGCGTGATTCCCCAGCATAGGCAGAGGGATTTGGCAGACACAAAGGGCAAGGCTGGACTGCCATGGTTCCATGGATAGGGAGGACTTGGTTTTCTGGGGCTGTTTGTCAGACAATGACTTTACAACACAACTGCATTTGATCCCCTTCCTAAGGTGATATTTAAATCACATCCAATAGGGTTTCAGTTACAGGATAAGGCTTTATAAACAAATGAATGCACAAGGAACACAATTTGGTAAACAGTAGTGAAGTACATATAACACTATTTATGTGTACAGAATATTATTTTTGAATAGTGATTAAATTTTATTAAATAGTTTACACTACTTTAAAATTACTAAAAATTTGTGAATAAAGCAAGTAGAGAATAACAGAATTTTTTTCTTCACTTATTGTTTAGATTTAGTGTTCACACTTTATAATTTGATAGTGTATTCATAATTTCTACCAAATAATAAGATTTAATGGCAATAGTAAATACCATTAAATAACTGCCAATATACAATGAAGAGGTTTAATGATAACAAAAAAAGTGGAATCAAAATGCACATTAAAGAAAATTACCACCTATTACAACTATGCTTTGTGATACAGGTTAAACTAGTACAACACTGTAGTTCTAAGATAGGAATTACAATCTAAACATTCCATCTGCTTCGTCAAATTTCAATGTTCAGCTTGAAAAATTGTATGAAGACCCTTGTCCTGACATAGTTTACATTAAGAATGACAATATACTTATTAAGGTGAGTTTGATCCAAATGACAAAACAAAGGTTCGACCCATACTCACTAAGCAAACAGCAAAGTGTTTAGAACACATTGGCTCTCTCACCCAAGCCATTGGAAAGTGATCCCTTCTGGAAAACGGGGTCTTTATCACCAAGTTATGTAATAACAGGGCATATACCCCTGCTCTAACTAATCTAATTACACTCTGGACACTTGATCACAAATCCACCCACCACTCCCCTGCAATTCAAATTACCAAAAAGCAGTGACAACCTTACTGTGAAGACAAACATAATGTACTAGGAACAAGACCATAATTTGGTACGTTATGGATGAAGCTTGGAAGTGAAATTTGTACCTTGCATCATGGCCACTGTTTCTATCAAGAAGGTGTTGTCTATCAAATGGTCAAAGCTTCTAATACAGTTCAATGGTTGAGAATTTTCAATGCACGGAATTCAGAACAAACAGAATTGTGAATCACAAAAACTCCTCTGATGTTTACATATGCCACAGATGACAATAAATTAATTCATCAGTACAATGGTGACAGAAATGTAGATGAATTTTGATTATCTGGTCACTCACAGCAGCCATACATCTACATGCATTGTTTTGTGCTTTTTAACTTAAAGTTCTTATTTATGATGGGTTATTTATGACACTTTTTTGGCTTAACAGAAGAAATATTTACTCATTTGGCATGATAACCTGAAACTCACAGTGGTTAGGTAGGGTTATCTGCTTTGGTTTAGTATGTAAAAGCCCAGGTATAATGGTAGACAGTTTCTGGCATATCAAATGTTCTACAGAAAGCATACTGACAAAAACACTTTCCTTCCAGCAAGCAGCCACTATCTCATAATTGATTCTTTTTTCTCATTGACAATGTCTGAGATTACAGCTGACTTGCTCATGTGATGTGGTATTAGAAACCAACTGTCAGACATCAAAAACATTTCACAACAGGAGCTATTGATAGGGCTATTTCCTGAGCATAGGAAATAAATGATGTCAACTCTACCTCCCAGTGAACTGCCCCACAGGAACTTGCCTGGTTTTTTTCTGTTTCTTTATTGGAGACAGCTGGTTGTAGTTCAAAGACACATCATCTGACAGACTGTTTGCTAAGTGTCTCAGACTTCTACTGCTATGATGAGAGGCATACAAACCCAAGTGGGTTTAGCACAAGTCTTATTATTCAACTATTTATTTCAAAATTTGTCATCCTAAGGATAAAAGTGAGTATTTTAAATTTCTTCTTGCATGTACATAGATTGCCAGTTTTTGTAGCCCTAGATATTTTGGTATACTCAGTAAAATACCAAAATAGATTCCTTGCGTCAACATGGTAGAAACTATCATTTGCTGTTTGGTAATTTAATTATTTTTCCTGTGTTCTAAACCATATGCTACATATCTCATTGGAAAGCTATACAGAAAAATTCCAGAGCACATTGGTTTTCAGAGCCAACACTTCTTGCTTCTCCGTCTCCACCTACACATTCCCCAAATAGCCCATTTATTCATGTCTGTAATGATTTTTCACTGCCTTCTATTTTACCTGTCTTGCTTTTTGTATTTGCAAAAAATGTGTCTGAAATGCCATCAAATTAGGATACCCTACCTAGCACACACATAAATGGAATATTTTAGGAATATTTTACATTCCATTTGCAGTTCATACTGCAAAATGAAAACCTGCTCTTCATTTTCCAAGAGAGCGCTATGGAGACCAAAATACACAGAGATCAAACTTTGCAGATGCATTATTGTTAAATATTTTTGATTAAAACACTGGAAAGTCAATTTGAAAAGTAACTAATATTCTGTATGATTTTTAATATAGAATTATTGAAGAAATTCTACTATTATTTATAAATGTTACCCAAAATGTATGTAAATAGCATTTGACCTACTTCAGTCAGCTAAACTTGAAAGCCAGGCCAGTGGCACAACAAAAAAACGAACCCAAAACATTAGGGGCAGTTGCACGTACCTAGGCAAAATAAAATCCAACAAGATAATTGATGAACTGTAGTAAGAGTTCTTCCTCTGTTTTCTTATTCCATAGATTCTGCCGGGATTTTAAAGATGCCAATATTTTCTGCTACTTACCAACAGAACACTGTGGAAATACATTCACTCCATAATTTCCTCACGTTCAGTTTCACCCCACTCTGTTAAGGAACTTTGAAGGCTCTCTGTTCACAGGCTGCTTCCCCAGCTCAGATGAGACATTCACCTGTATCTAACACTCCTAAAGGATGCCATTTTGTGCTAGAGCAGAAATGGGGGTAGGCATCACCAACAAACAAAACACTCCAAAACAACTACCACCCCCATCCTGCAGCTCTGATCCTTGCTCACCAGGAATCCTCCTGTCCAACCATCACTGCCCATTTTATGGAATCATTTCACCAGTCCCACCTGGGCAGCAGCGCTGCCCCAACCAGGGTCCCTGCAGCCTCCTCACAACCCCAGGATGGCGTTAATGGTGCCAAAGGATGTTACTGATGTCTAATGATGTTAGTGACACCTAAGGATGTTAGTGATGCCTAAGGATGTTAGTGACGTCTAATGATGTTAGTGATGCCTAAGGATGTTAGTGACGTCTAAGGATGTTAGTGATGTCTAAGGATGTTAGTGATGTCTAAGGATGTTAGTGACGTCTAATGATGTTAGTGATGCCTAAGGATGTTAGTGACGTCTAAGGATGTTAGTGACGTCTAAGGATGTTAGTGACGTCTAAGGATGTTAGTGATGCCTAAGGATGTTAGTGACGCCTAAGGATGTTAGTGACGTCTAAGGATGTTAGTGACGCCTAAGGATGTTAGTGACGTCTAAGGCTGTTCAATGGCTCGCAGGACCATGTCGGTCAGGGCTCCAGTCCACAGAGCACTGACCTTATTTCTGCCAGTGCATTTAGAGCTCTTCTCTTTGAGACTCTCACTGGCCCATCCTTCCCTTTTACTATAGAAGACTTACCTTGCCTGTTTGCTAAAGCCTCATAAGCATTATAGACCTTAAATGTTTTTTTTCAGCCTCGCGCTTTCCTCTTTTGATTTAGACAGCTGGACGGGGGGCTGCAATTTAGCCTCAGAGTACGATGTCAGTGTTAGGAGCCCTCTGAAGCCACGCGACGACCAGAGCTGTGCCTCTTTCCCACGATCAGCAGCATCCCGCCCTCACTCCCTCGCTCCCCGCACCGCGGGGACAGCGCCTCGCTGGGACAGCCGGGCCGAGCTCTGTGGGCGCTGCCGGCCGGCACCCACACCCGGGGGGGCCGCTCTGACCTGAGGGGTCTGCTCCGACCCTGCGCGTCCCGCTCTGACCGGGAATGTCCGCGGTGCCCTGGGGGGTCCCGCCGTGCCCGGGCGGGGGTCGCGGGCGGTGCCGGCGGTGCCCGCCGGAGGGCGCTGCCCCCGCGCGGTGCCGGCCG
>WBMV01002345.1:1743734-1781656 GCA_013396655.1 Campylorhamphus procurvoides
GGACGGCAGGGCCGCCATTTTGCTGTGCCGGGGCGGCCCGAGGGGTGCCGGGCAGGGCCGGGCCGGGCCCGCCCGGGGGTGCCGGGACAGCCGGGACAGCGGGCCTGGCCTCGGGGGGCTGCCCCTGCCGTGCGCCCGCTGCGCCCGGGCGAGCCCTGGAAGTCTAGAGAGACGAGGAAAGGCGGCCGGCCCGCTTCCCGGCCCCGCTTCCCGGCCATCCGTGCCGCTCTGAGAATCGCTCTTAGACCTTCCAGGGCCTCCCTGCCCTTCAGGCCTCTCTCCCAGGAAGAAGGAGAGCATTTCTGGGGATAGATAGCTCTGTGCTACCTCCTACCATATCTCCTTGGAAAAAATACGAAATAAATTACATTTGCTTACTAAAGTATAGTCACATTTACCCTTTTCCTTATCTATTAACTATCTTTCAAAAGCATCTATAGAAAAAGAGTACAAGGAAGTTTACTTTGAACAGAAGTCTTCCTAGCTGGGGTCTCTCTCCCAGTGCCTCAGGACACAGGCACAGCAGTCGCACTGGTGCCTCAAGCACTCCCAAATGCCCACGCAGGATGATTGGTTTCCGTGGCCAGATACTCCGGGACATTTGGTGCAGCCTCCCCAGGTATTTGCTCTCTCAGCCCCTCACTTTCAATAGTCAGCAAAACCTGTTTTCTCAGGACTTGGAACTATGAAGCTTAGAGAAAAACTGGGCTTTGAGAGAGGTGAAAACCACTGTTAGAAAAATGAACAATTTGGGGGCTTTGTCTTAAAGGTTGCTTGAAAATATTATTTTTGTCCAAAGCTAGCCTATATTTGTTTTTACAAGTTGTTGTGTACAAGGCTTCACTTAACAGTAGCCTTGTTTTCAAATCCTAAAGCTATGCATTAGAAGCACTGACTAGTAGGAACTGATTCATTTTAGACAAAAAAAAATCCAGAAGCATGAACTATTTTGTCATTGTCATACTCGATGGGCAGGGGAGTCAGAACTTTGCTAGAGCCTCTTCATGATTAGTGCTGCTTATCATCTCAGGAAACTATCAACCTAAGAAAATATACTACAAGGCGGGAAGGCCTTTTTTCCCCATTATTCTGTCTTGGAACTATCAGTGCTTTCCTGGTCCTTTAAAAGAGATGAAAAGGAACTTGTTCATGTCAGAAAATCATCATAATTTCAGTGACTTATCTATACACACCTCTTCTTTCACTAATTTATACAATCCACATTAAAAGATCATCTTAGTATCACTGAACATCTCTGTGAACAGTTTCATTCCTTCTACTGAATCACTGGAATTCTTACCCATAAGTTCACCTACTGATGCAATGACTTATGTTTTTAGTTTAGGACTCTCTCTGCTACCAAAAAACTATTTCTTTAATCTCATGGAAAACTGAGTCCCAAATTTTTCCCAATAATCTTTTTTATTCCAGCCTACATAATGGAGAAGCAAAGTTTCATACTAACGTAGGTTAATTTTAATCTTGGACTTTGCCTAATGCTAATTTTCTATCGTTCCCTTATTACTGTTTTAGATATGTATACACACAGTAATATTAATGAAGATTTCTGACACAAGCGCCATAAAAATGCGACAAATATGTTGTCAGTAACAATACAATAAAATGGATTAAATTAAACCTGTTGTAATCCTCTAAAAGAAAGAAGTGCATTACTGAACAAGCATCTTTTTTGATTACATGAAACAAATTTAAGGAAGATTAGGTTATTAATTCCCCCTAAATCTGATTTTAAATTATTTTAAATTGTTTTGAAAATCAGATACATAACATTTGTATAGTTGATACCTTCAACTTAGAGACATTAATTTATTTATACTTTACCATTGGATGCTCTGGCAGTCTAATATTGAGAGGCAATATATCATATTTGAAGAAAAAAATTACTTTTTTTCTCTTTTTTCCTTTTTTTTTGTAACAGGGTGTTTTCTTAAGTCAGCTTCAGCTCATCCACTAAAAAAAGAACCACCTTTTCTGTGACTAGTATTGTAATTGAAGGTACTAATTTCCATATATATATATATATAGTTTGAGCTATTGGGAATTCACAGTCTCATCAGGTCCTTGTGTATTAAAAATATTCTTCAGAATAAGAAATTTTTTCTAAGGCTGTCTTGGCCTCACCAAGATTTTACATTATAATGTTTCATGTAAAACAAATTGCATGAAAAGCAAATGGAGGAAGTGGTGCTGCAGTCAGACCTGTGTGAATGGACTACAGTGATATCTGTGAGAAGACAGACAAGACTCAATTGCATCTGCAGTCCTGACTCCAGGGTGTAAGCCACAATACAAATTATACACTTTAAAAATAGCAATCTTGCTAGTGTATATGTACCAATTCCTATTAAACATATAAATGGCTGCACATATCTCACACAAATACTATGTTCCTTTTAAGTAGAAGTCCAAGTAGTTTAGCAGTGGATTATTTCTAACGTGGTAGAATTGCAAAGTATAGAGAAAATTGGCAGAACTTCTTTAAAATTAAAAACAGTTCAAAGGTTACTGAAATGGTGGTGTTTGGGTGCTTTGCTGAAGTCTGATAATCTCACTTCTGCAACTGCTGGCACGTGGCACTCTTTCCTTGAGTATTTTAGACTGCCCTGGGAAAAAAATGTTCCAATGTTCCTCTCTAGTCAAGCAGTTTCAGTTCTTAAGCAGCAGCAGGAAACAACATATATAGCATTACTCAGGCCTGCAAATTCATCATGAGCAACAGGAGTTTGGCCAGGACTCAACTGGTTTCTGTCTCAGTGCCTGGAGCAGGCCAGCCTATCCATAAGAAAAATGCTTGGATGGACTGTTGTCTTCCCTGCTCTCCCAGCCAAGGTCAGAGCAGCCAGGGGTGCTGCTGCTGAAGGAAACAGCTCCTGCTCAGCCCTCAGGCCAACACTGCACTCAGAACTGGGGCACAGGAAAGACCCAGCAGCCCAAAGTGGCCTCAGCTCCACTTTGTGTTACATGAGCAAGGGAAACAGTTCCTGTGTGCAACCTTCCTCCTCTTCTCAAGCATCAGGTGGAGGGAGAGGAAGGGAGAAGGACCACAGTTACAGCACCTGCAGCAGCCACCTGCTCCTGCAAGTCTGGTGGACAGGAGAGGGGCCTGGGACAACTCATGTGGTCTCAAACTATGAGCTGTGCACATGCACCAAACCTAGTCTTTCTCCAAGCTATGCTGCCTTTATAAAATTAAGCATGGCCTAATCTGAGTCCCATTAATGCTGAACAGAACACATACAAGCACTTCTTAAAGGTGTAACTACATCTTTTTCTCTTCCACCAGTCTAAAAAATGAAAATGACGCAAAAGCAATAACTGACATAAATCCAAATTCTTCTGTTGCACGAAATACAAAAGCTTATGTTGTACTGCTACTAAGAATCAGCTGACTTTACATCTAGCTATCTCTGAACAATCTTAGTGTTATTTTCCATTTAAGTCTTTCATTTTTTATGTGCTGCTGACAAGCCATTTTCTAGCCGCCTACATTTGTGGGGCATATCAGAGTCCTTAGCTAGCACAGATCCATTGCAAGCATGAAGTTTTGTTTACAGACAGAGTGACAACAACAGACATTTTTCTGGTTTTTACTGCTGTCAAATGTAGTGATTTATATGTTTAAATAGCTTTAAACAAAAGGAGCAAATGAAACATGTATTTTTTGTTCATTCAGAGCAATTACTGTGTTGTACTC
Source organism: Campylorhamphus procurvoides (assembly GCA_013396655.1). Classification (NCBI taxonomy): domain Eukaryota; kingdom Metazoa; phylum Chordata; class Aves; order Passeriformes; family Dendrocolaptidae; genus Campylorhamphus; species Campylorhamphus procurvoides. The sequence continues at coordinate 1,747,450 of WBMV01002345.1, forward strand.
TTTTGCCTATTTGGTTATCAGAAAGATAAAAGTATAGAACTTTTGAACTCAGTTGAACTCAGCCTCTCATTTTCCAATTCTCAGAGGAAGCATCTTTTAAATATGGGAACTAGCATCCACTGCATGCTCAGGGGCCACTGTTATTCTGGGTGAGGTGTGCCCTTTACTACAGCTGATGTAGCAAATCATGCTAGACCAAAAATAGAGCTAAATCCCATTCCCTGGAAACACCTCACTTAGTTCTCCTGCCAGAGGGCTGGACACAGCCATTTTTAAAACTAGAATGGGTCTTCAAGCTGTTAACTGGCCACCACTGCTCTCCAGTATTCCTTAAAACATTGCAAAATAATGTTGGGTTTGCTGTCATACTGGTAAACCAAAACCAATGCACAGTGACGGCTATTGCTCTGAATCATCACTTGTGTGTGGCCAATATTATGACAACTTACTGGACACAGTAAGTCTTTGTATGCTCTTAAATATTCTCGTGCTCCATTTTGTGCTGACCTAAGTGGCCCAGCCCAAGCCTTACTTTTCCACCCTACTGCACATCTCCAAACTAAAGGCTGTAGCAGGCCCTTTGCCCATGCAGTGGAGAAGGATGGTACCAAAAGCAGGTAGCAACTGACTGCCAGAAGAAAATCCAGCTCTGGTTTGTGCTGCTTGCTCAGCCACCAGTGTGAACTGCTCAGCTCAGGTGGGGAGCAACAAATAATACTAATTTTAAAAAAAACAAATTAAACCACAAACCAAACAAACAAGTTCACTTCCCTCTGTCCCTAATGATTTCCCAAACTCTTACTCACCCAAAGGCCTTAATAGTATTGTAGCACATATATATAACCACATTGTTTATGGTTCAGGATCATGAAAAGATTCATGTGAGAGTGTTCAAAATATCTGTCATTGATATTAGATTCTGGTATCGAGTCTCAACTGCTGACAGTTACGGAAATGTTGAACATTGTTAGGATAATCTTAATTTCCTAAATCTCATTGTTATGTATGAAGTCTTCTCTCCTACTGCACCCTCAAAAAAAGTAAATGGGAATATTTTCATTGATTTCAAGGCAGATTTAATTAGCCTACTGGTCACGTAAGCAACTTCTAAGATTACACCCACTGAATTTAAACCCAAGATTTGCAGATTCCCATTTTCCCTGTCTTTTAATTAATAGCCTTTTTAGACTTATTTCTTAAAAAATATATAATTTTGGGGTAACCCAAAGGGTTGTGTACACTTTTCACTTTATATACAAATTAATACTTTAAGAAGAAAGGCCAAAAATCACCTGTACATAAACTTGCTGAAGTCAGTACACAAATTTGTCAGAACTGATCTTATTTATCTGAGCTTCTTTTTAATCCAGGACTGTAAACCAAAACAGTACTACACAAACACTCGCACAGAAAGTGTGAGTGCTGCCTAAATGCTACATCCAAATATTATTCCGAAAGTCCATGAACAACTGTCATTTTGACTTCACAGCTTTTTCTCCACCCCTGCCTTTTCCTGTTGTTGACTGGTAGAAGACAACACTTGGGTCCTATGTCTTTCCCTGGATATGTTGGATAGAGTAAGAGTGCTGTAAACACCAGCTTCATTTTTATGGTGTGGCTTTAGTTTGTTACTGTATAAAACAGTATGATTGTGCTTGCTTCTGAATGCTGGTACAAGATTCAAATTTAGAATGCCTGAGCATTCCTGAAAGACAACATAAGCCATTGTTTCCATCCATATTTTATCGCTGAAGGCAATGCTGTAAGTGTTCAGAATCCTGGAGAAAGGTTTCAATTTGCAGACCAAGCCTACCATGCCAATTTTGTCCAGTTATTGCAAGTCCAATGGAAAAAAATCACAAGTGATATTTCCGTTGAAGACATGAGGATTTTCAGTTAAAACCTTTGAGTATTAGGAATCCACATTGGGCCATGCCCAGAAATCTTTTTATATGGTGATTTTCAAGATGCATGCATTATTGTGAGCACATGGTATGTAAATGCATGGGGCTGCTTAATAAGCATTCACTGACACACATCTGCAGCTTTGCTAATGTACCTTTTATTCGTATGTGGTTGTCAAGGAAACAGGTTATGGCCCAGTATTCTGTCTAAAATGTACTAAGCAAGTGTTCAATGATAATTTACTTAAAATAGGTACAGCTTAGATTTGGTAGCTCATTGCTCCTGTAAGTGCAGGTAACCTGCATTTATCTACTTTTAATGTTTCACTGATTAATTTAAACCACCAGTGCCATTTTAATTTCTCTGAAAATCCATTACCATTTTCTATGTCACACAATATTGTGTATTAAAAGTAAACTTAAATACAGAAAAGATTTTGAGATATTCTAGGAATCAAAGAGGTTTTTCTGGCTTGCGGGTTTGTGTTTTTGTTTGTTTGGTTTTTTTTTAAATTTGGTTTCTTATCATACATTCTGAGTGGTAACCTTAATTACTTATTTCTACTTAGAGATACCACAATGTGAATGACTGTGATGCAACAAACCATTTCCTACAGAAATTTGTGCAAATAGTGCCACTGAAATCAATGGAACTTCTCCCTTTCTGTAACGCAAATTGTACTCTTTGGTACAAAGGACCACATTAAAAATTAATGAATGAGTCAGGATTTCACTGATTCTTTCATTCAATACATACATATCTTAAATCTAAAGCACAGATATCAGGCATATTTGTTCTAACCAAGGTTATTATTGGACATTCACATAAGAAAAAACAAAAGGACTAATATTTGAAAAGCCGTGCAAAATGCAAACTGTTATTTTGAAATATCCTGATTGTTTATCCCACTGAATCTAAAAAGTGCTGTTTCCAGCTCATGAATCAAGAGGTTTTTTACTATCCCAGATTACAGTCACATATAAAGGTAGAGGTTGTATGGACTATACCCAGCTTAACCAACACACCAGTGTCAGAAACGGGCACTGGCACTCGGAGCTCTGCCTTTACCGTGTGGCACAGGTTTGTGATGAGCACTCGTGACTGGGATTCCAAGCTAACATTCTGGCAAGCTCAGCTTCCCTACCAATCTGTTTGGATTGTACAGATCACTGGTCGCTGTAACAACCTGTTTCAAAGATCTGTTCTGCCTGATTTTGTTTGTCCAATCTCTATGGCAATAGAAATCTAGCAGGAGCTGGAAAAATCCAACAATATTGACATCTGCAGAGCAATGTGGTATCATAGCAAGAACACCTCTTAAATTACTACAACAAATTAGAACTTAACAGAAAAATAAATCACGTAATGCAGTGGTTATAGTGTTAAATATTTTAGCTCTGTTTATATGTGATATCACCCCATAAACTTACCCACCTAAAATCAGGTTGTTCTTCTGTTAGAGCCTTTTAAAAGTGGTATTGACAGGTATTTTCGGCAAAACCATCTCAGTAATTTTGTGAACTCTCTGGCTAGTGTGTATCAGCCTGCAAAGGGAAAAATCCAAATTTAATGTCTGAATTATTATACAAGTACTAATTTCCCCATATATTGTGTAATTCATCAGCATTTTCCCTGGGGTGCTGTAGGACTCCAAATCTGCATCTGTGAGGCTTAGAACACACTAGTAATAAAACAGTACCATTAACCAAACTTCTGCTGCATTGTTTTATTATGGTTTCACCTGTGTAGCACAAATCAGACATAATGATTCGTAATACATTCTAGACAGAAATGTAAGGACGTTTTCAATTTTAAAATCGCTTTTTCAAAAGATGTTTTCTTTCTTCTCTTTCTATTCCATTGCTTTCCTTTTGGTCTCTCTTGTGACAGATATCATCAAAGTATCTGTGATAATGACATTTCTAGGCACCTCTTGTTCACTGGAATATACTTCCTATATCTCTGCTTAAATGATTATTCATCATTGTCAAGCATCCAGATTTTGTTATTATGTATCAAACACCCTAAAAAGGTTTTCATGTAATAATATAAAAATTATTCAGAAGAGGGTTTTATTTCAAAGATACTAAAAAAAATTAAATTGTTCCATAGGGCAATTGCAAAATCATACAGATAAGGCCTTATGACTCAGCTGATAGGCATTTATACAGCAGCAGTGATAGAGCACCAGTTAAGAACACACAGATCCATCTTCCATTTGCAAATACACCAAATACTCTTATAAATAACATTGTACAGGAAATACAGGATCCATTATTTCGGCTTTGAAAGGTAAGAAGGTGAGCTATTTTTTTTTTTTTTTAGCCAAGTACATTTTTAGTATATGTTAATTTGAATAAAATTCTATAGCTCACATCTGCCCATAACAAAGGCCAGAATGAAAGTAAGTTGGATTAAGCCATTATTATTACCTCAAATTCCAATAAAGGAATATTCATAAATGACCAAAATACGCTGAATACGTCTCATTTGGAGGAATCAAAGAATGAAAAGATCTTACCAAAGATAAAGAATCCCCAAATTTGGTAATCTTAGAATTCAAATACAATATTATACATAATAAAGTCCTTTTAATACATTAAAAAGCAATTTATTTGAAAAAATACAACAGACACTAGATGCCTCAAAAGGGTTAATTGGTACCTGTTCATTGCTACCAGAATCCGTCTAATAGTCTGAGAAATATTATCTGAAACCTCTGAGAGCCCTGCAGTTTCAAATCAAAATGAAGTTTAGAGGCAGAAGTAACCTTAAGCAGGTGCACATTGAAAAGCAAGTAGGATAGTGTCTGAGTAAATAGTTTTTGAATTTGTTTTTATTTTTACTCATGCTTTGTATAGATTTTCTGTTTGGCAGAAATGGAATTTGCATGTTTAAAAGAACAAATTTTATTTATAAAAAGGGATGTACAGTATCAATAATTAGACTTCCGTGATAAAACTGGGGAAAAAAAACACCCCACAACAAAATAAACCCAAAAAAACCCACAAGCCCCAGTAACAGTAGCATTTGCTGTGCTGGAAGTGGGGAAAAACTGCACCTGCTCCTCCATGCCCTGGTTAGACCCCTTAGCCAAAGAGAATAAAATGGATGGAGTTTACAGATTTCTTCTGGCACCTCTGGCTCCAACATTCTGACACAGCATTAGCTGGATGTAACTACCCCTGAAACACGTACAGCAACCCACGGGTAACAGTCAAACTGGAAACAGCTTGCTGATTACTAGACTCCTCCTTAATAAAGAAATCAGTTTCTTTAGCTGGAAGAAATTACTGTTCACAGGCTGCCAATGCATTTTTCCGGACTCACGAAGGCACTTGAGTTCAGTCATATTAATTACAAGAGGACTTGCACCCTTTAACAAAGAGCAAATTGGCAAATGCGTTTAAAACAACCATAGGGAAGTGTGCTCATGGAACTACTTTTTAAAAATGCCTTGAGTGAGTATGCTTGAAAGACATAATAAAAACAGTTTATTGCTAAGTGCCCCATCTTTTCTAAACATAAATATAACAGAGGCAATAAATAGATTGCTTCGACATAGCATTTGCTCAGCAATTTCCTTTAAAAATAACCACACAAGAAACAAACAAAGAAATGCTCTTTCTTGCTACATATAATGGCGCACTCCATATTAACATTTGAGACAGGAAAATAATCAGCAGAAGCAAGCTCCTGGAGATAAATCAGATTACAAAAAATGCAGACTTTAATATTGCACTTGAGAGATGCTGTCTGTTACGTTTTCAGTTCTGCTTCTTTAGGTGGAACAGAGCAATATTGCACTGCGTTAAAGTAATCTTCTAATTATGAATCAAATGGATTTATTTTCATTATTAAGCATTTGCCTGTGTACAACAGATTACAAGTCATATTCCTGAACATTTATACTCTGTTCATTTGGAATGCACTGAAATGATATATTTAGAAATTAATGAGAATTAGTTTGATATTACTGATACTGTCAAAGCTATTAATAATTGGCTGTGTTTCTAAATATGTCTTCTGCATTCACTTTCAGTGCTGGTTCTCATACACACAAAATATACTTAGTCATTTTAAAGTCAAGGACATGAAAGGAAAATGGCTTCCCTGCTGCAAAAGTCTCATTGCAGTAGTGAGAATTTCTCAAGTCACGTACAAAAGGGATCGACATGGACATAACCTACATTATGAGCTCAGAGGAGACATTTAGTAACATCTGATTCTCTACAGGCAGTTACACGTGGTACACATAAGATTTAACTTTACTGATATTGTAAAAAATAATAGCTAAAAATAAGGAATTACAATAACTAAATTTTGCAAAATCTGTAAGGTCTGCAAATTACCGCAGACCCCAAGGAGCTTATTCTCTAAAGGTTTGTTTAAGGTCTGACAGGAGGTCTTTGCAATGTGCTTAAAAACAGTTCTGTACCTGAACTTCATAATGGGTCCACTGTTTAAAGAAAGCTTTTTGGCATTACTGTGGCTGAATTCAGCACAGATGAAAGAAGGTTTAAACATACTTCTGATTCTCTCCATTTCTCAGCTGCTAAATATTTTAGTGGTATTTTTATACTTGTGATAATGAAACTATCACTTTAGATACACACAGTGCAAACCTTGACCTACATGCACGACAAGGCTAAATTAAGAAAAGAAACCAGGGTACGTTTCTGGGAACAACCATTGCAGAACAGGAATAAAACAGGTTTTTGTGTGTACAGCTTTACAAACATGACATCGTTTAAGGACTGATAGACGCATGGAAACATAAGATGAGATCAGATTCTCAGTTAGAACTAAAAGGAAACAACCATTTCCATTTGCATTGTGATATTGCTATTAAAGAGAATAACATCTTTTTACATCTCTACCACTGAACCTTTTAAAAGGATTTGGTTGCCAAGGAAACTGGTTCTGGCCCAGTATTAATCTGAAACAAACATATTACAAAAGTTGGGGTAAGTCATACAGTACTCATAATTATTTTTATTCTTAATGCTCAAATTCATGTTTCTGCACTTAGGGCTGTTTTTATCTCATAATCTTTTTTTGTGTGAAGTAAAACACATTTCAGTGAACTGATACTCAGTTTAAGATGACAGGGCCATCTATATCAATCTCTCTCTTTAAAATCCTTCTACCTTTAAATAAAAGTAAATACTGCAGTTTTATGTTTGTAGCTAATACTGAAAATATAAGCATTAAAACATATTATTCTTTATTTAATATTTCGCACAAAACACAAAACCGCTTACGACAGAATTTAAATATTTTTCATTTTTCTAATCTACCTCAATTTTTATTTCTGCATTTAAGCTGCAAGCTTAGTAATGCTTATAGTCAGCTTTAAAATGTAATGGAATCAATAGGGTTTTCAAAAATTCTTTTGTTGCATAAGCGTTGCCACGCCCTTAGTACATATGATTATTTTAACAGACATGATTGCTTCACTTTCACAGTAGATTTAAAAAAAACACGTAAGAATAATTGTCATGCCAATATGTGAAGCCATCCATTTAATATAGGTTGTTTTCATTAACAGTTTAGTACATTTTTAAACTAAAAGCTGCATTCCAAAGCCCATTTCATGTTCTTGCAACACTGACCAAGAAAACAGTAAAACATGCAAATCTCAACCTACCTGCATGTACCACTTAGAGCAGTGTTAGCATGGCAATGCACCCAGCCATTTTTATGTAAAGCGATGGAGGTAAGTTCTATTCTCGGTCTTCTTGATAATTTTTTAGAAGCAGTTGTCAAAATTCAGATGGGAAGCAGCTTGAATAGACCGTGCTCAGGAGAACCGAGTTTATCAACAGGGAAAGCAGGAGTGGGGAAAAAAAAACCCCACGTCCTCATCCAAGGTTTTCTGAAACTGCAACACAAGGTTGGCTTTTTTTTTTCTCCTCTTCAGAGGGTTCAAAGCTTGAAGCTGACCACTGCAAAGGCCACTTGTCACATTTACTGAAAATCAACCCATTGATATCACAGCTGAAAATATAAACTCGACAACCAAAGCCCATTGCACAACGTGGACTGCGTAAGAGTTAAAAATAGATTCGACGTGCCTCCTACCTGCATAATAAATATGTAAGTTTCAAGTGCTTTAATTCGATATTCACATTAATTAACAATACAATATACATTATTTAAACTACAGTAAACGCAAGAAGAAAAAGGGTGACACCATCTGGAAGCACAGTTTGCTTTTTTTTTTTCCTTTCCAAGGGCTAATAATGTAGTTTGAATGTGATGACAAGCTAACAGCTCACCACATTGCAAATGAAAAAAAGAATTCTTAAGGTGATGCTCAAATATCTAAGCCTGTAATGAAGCACAAACCAGTCTTCACTACTGCATGACATGGCACACAGACCATTTACATACTCACATTTGAGATACTAGGCACAGTATAATGAATTCAATACACAGCATGCACACAGCACAAGCAACGTTAATCCTGCCTGCCATTTTAGGCTTGCAGGAGTAAGATACATACTGCAGCACAGCGCTGGTAAGGGAGGAGGCAAGGGACAGCTCACCTTAAATGCAGTATCTGATTAATGTTGTAAGTGACATTGCGTATCAGCTACAGAGTCTTGGTTCAACTGGGTGGGAGGGAACAAAGAAAATTGTCATCAACTGGTGATGCAAGATGAGCTCCAGTCACTAACACTGTTAGCAAACTCCAAATTCTACAGTGATACAGTAGTAGGCATTTCAAACTCTTATCAAAATCTGCTTGTGCAATGGCTGAGTCGCCTGCCGAGGAAAACAAAACAGTCTTCTTGCTTATTGGAGAAGCGCTGCAGCGACTACAGTAACATCCTCTTGATGCAGAAAGATTGCACGTCGCACATATTGAATCCTGGATGCATTTTCTGTGCTTGCTCAATGTTTTAAGTCTCAGAACTAAAAAATAAAATAAAAAGGCAATGATAGCAGAAACAATATAGCCAAAAGTCTAATGTTCAGACAAATAAAACATTTCTTTTGCTTTCCTTTCTGTTTTCTCTCTTTTACAGTCCATCAAAATCCTGAGCAGTATTGACAAACCACACGAGCACCGGGTCTGACTGCATGATCAGCTGTCTGTGTCTACGCTACACCCTGTTAACCACAAGCAGTGTTAGAGCTAAATATATCTGCAATGCAGAAACAGTAGGTGCTATGTGGCATACAATTCTGATCAGTTTTAAGATATTTTTCTACCCTCAGATATAATAAATAACAGAAAATTTGGTGCTGATCTTTGTCAAGCACAGTATCTGTCAGACTTACAGAACATAAAAGCTATCCTGAGTACACTGACCTAGATAGCACTAAGAAGACTTAAGCAGCATACAAGCATACTCACTGTCAAAGCAAGGAAAGCGAAACAATGATTGTCTAATCAAACTGAAAGCAACAACTCACTACCACAGTATGAATTCCAAAATGCTACGCGCTGTATATGCACATCTCATGTTATTGGAAGACGCAAAGCTCCTTTGTTTTTTTTTCTCGGAGGCTTTTCTTAGCTACGGTTGCACAATGACATTCTGACATCATAGAGGTCAATGCAGATACTAAAGTGCTGTCGTCTTTAAGAAAAAAATAATTTTGAAACATAAAACCAGCAAGAATAATAATTAAAAATTTCACATCACCTACTTAATGTCTTTCTGCTACCTTCTGAGATTAATAGCGTGCACATTGTTCAGCCGCTGCATACGTTAAATTGGTATCACCCTCTGCAGAGGCTGCAGGAGCAATTGTGGGAATTAGATTTTTGTAATGTTAAAAAAGGCTTATTTTCTGAGAAACTCAAAACCACAATAAAATATCTTGCATGTACAGTGATACATATGCAATGAAAAAAGCATTTAAACCTGCTAATCTGATTTTTTTAAAAGATGCCTACTAAGCAAAAATGGTTCTGTTTTCATTGTGCCTGTGTCTCCAAAGGGAGCTGAGAGAACCATGCCGCAGTTTACTATAGCCTGAATTACCTGCCCAGAAGGCTAAACCAGCAGGTGAGGTAAAACAAACCCTAAGATCTACCTGTCTAGAGTGCAGAATCCCCCCCATGTCAGTGACTTCTCTTAGCTCCCTCTCCCTCTACCTGCAAACACCGCACGCTTATACCCAGCACAAGAACAGAATTGTGAAGATTAACGTGTTAGCTCTGAAAATATTTCACTGAAAGAATTCTCTAAGTAAATAATATTTACCATATGTATAAGAAAATATAAATGGTTTCTGGCCAACTGCAGTAATAAACAGCTCCTTGCGAGGCCAGATTTGCCCAGAGAAGCGCTATCTTTCATTTGACCTGCCAATACGGCTAAGAAAGGAAGCAGCCAAATTTTCATACACATATACTTTCCATAGGAACCCATGTACTTTGTTTTATTTTTTTCCTAAAAAAGCACTGCTGTTTGAAAGTGAAGACTAATACCAAATATTATATCACAAAATGTTGCAGAGCAAAAACCAGGCTGCCGTACGTATGTATTCATTTCCTGTAAAAAAAATAGACAATCTGACTTTGCTTTTTTCCCCCTCCTCTTCTTTCTTTTTTAATGATTAAATAGCTATCTGTTTAGTTTGGAGGGGTTTTTTAGGGAAGTTATTTGGCATTTTGTTCTCTTTCATTTTAAAGGCTGGGAATGAGATGATCCTAACAGTCAGTGCTTTAAAATATTCAGAATCCCCTTCCATAAATAGCACATCTGTCACAGAAAGGGAACCCAGCCAACAGAAAGGCAGATCAGACCAGCAAAAACAACTGCTATTGCAATGCATGATTACAAAATAAGTTAGGATTTTAGCAAGCCTTTATTTGGATTTTTTGTTTGTTTTGAGTGTTTTAAAGTAAGAGCTGTCTGATTATATACATGCCACGATATATCAACTTTAAATTAAGACTATTAAATATGGATTAATTTCGAGATTTACTTAATGTTCATCTCTTAGTCAAATGTATACTGTCATGTTAGTCATGCCCTGTTTAAAATCATGGCAAAGCTCCTATAGATTTCAAGAAGGGAAGATTTGCGCTGTATATAGCAGTTTGTTAAAGTATGATATTATTATTTCAGAAGCCAGTGATAGTTTTATTTAAAGGCAGTGATTTCCAGCAAAAGACTGATTTCAGTGGAGTCTCACAACAGATACAATCTGCTGCTGCATTCTTGAGGTCAGCACTCTCATCCACCCAGAGAAGTACGGCCCTGGGACAGACACAGAAAGGTGTTTTGGGTTGTGTGATTTAAGAAACATTAAAAGCCTGCTGGCAGTGAACGCAGCAGAGGAATAAACATCTCACAGTGAACAGAGGAGTGAGCTTGTCCAAATCTTTATTCATACTTCTTGTTTTAATGCAAAGGAAGTATGAATTAATTGCTTTAATACTTCTTGCACCATTTTCAGTGCTTAATAATAATTTTCCAGGCTTAAATTTGTAATAATTTTGCTTCAGACTCAACATCATTTCAGTTCAGAAATCAGATTCTAGGTCCTTCTACAGCTTCACAATACATACAATGGTAAATAAATAATTTCAAAAAATTGCATTTGTAAGTTGCACAAAGTAGTCCAAATTTTTAAAAGTAGAGATATATTCATATTTTATGTAATTTCTCAGTCACCAATTTGGATTTAAGCTCTAATGTGATTTGTGCCAAAACTGTTACAGTCCCAAGGCACTGGCTTGCTTGATTCCTGACTTCACTATCTCTGTCCACGCTATGAGCTTGTGTTGGTTCTTTATTCAATCAGCTTAAAGTCAGGCTATTTCAAGCATCCTCACTGGATCTCACAGGCCATTTGTGCTGCAGCCTTTCCCACTTTCAAGCATCCTACTTGTAAACATGCTTCCTCTTCCTTTATTATCATCACTCAAGAGTAACAACATCTTATCTCTCCTCACATACTATAGCTTATCAAAATTGGTGAGGAATGAAGAGTTCCAACATCACTTTATATTGCAGCATCCTCCTTGTGGTATATGGTTTCTTAGAGGAAAAGTCCTAGTTCTCCACATCAATCATTTGGCAAAAGGAGGTAGGGAGTGGAAAGAAAGACTCACATAAGTCCCTAAACTTGCACTGATTTTTGTCTCAAAGTATTGTCACACCTTGTCTTCCTAAGAAGCAAATACAAAGGGCAGTCTGGTAAGCTGGGAACTATACCAAGCACCAACCTTGTAGCAATAAATACCTGGATGAAGATTAGGAGACTCTGAGAAAACAAGTGACAAACACCTTTAGTTTTATAAGGACCCACTCACTTCTGTATTTATTCAACAGAATTTGAATTTATTATTATGGGCCCAAGCTGGGCCAAGGGATTAAACTGTCCCTTTAGCTATGGAAGACATGCTGGATGTGAGAGTTATACCTAATAGTAATGAACATGCTTAAGAAATGAATGAGCAACCATACATACACTTGGGTTTGTCCACACCTTAGTACTTAAGGGGGTTTTTTTCTTTTGTTTCTAAAATTGTTTGTCAAGTAAATGAGCAGCATATGGAGGCGAAAGGATAGAATCAACCCAGACCCTCAAGAAACTGTAGTGAACTGTTTGGTGATAGCATCCCTACAAAGCAGTGACAAGGGGACATGAAGCACAGCTGGGAATCCAGGGTGGGTGTTTCCAAAAGGCATACCAGAACCAGCTACAGCCTTTCAGCAAACCTGCTCTTGGAGCGACTCTTTCAGCCTCTGAATTTAGCTGCATCAATTATATTTGGCTCTTCATTCCACTGGTGCCGCTGCAAAAAACACACTGTTAATGAATACTCCATTTGAAATTGAGTTATTCTAAAAAAGAATAAACCCACACCCTTTATCAGGAACTAAAATTCTCTGACCTAACACTTGCATTCAGAAAAGCATCCATATGCCCAGATATTCAGCCTAGTAAGTAACTTGTTGGTTAAATGCCTCTGTCCAAAATCCTACTGCTACACCAAACACAATTTAGAAGCTACCTTTTTCAGTACTGAAAGCTCCACTAGTTGTTGTTGGGCTGCAGAAAACATCAAAAAAGGATTGCTGAGAGAACCTCTGCAGTTTGCCTTTCTAGAGCCAAAGTAAAGCACACTTGTACTTGACCCAGCCAACATGCTGTGGACTTCATTTGTGTACACAGGGAGCTTAAGGTGCCCCAAGGATACAGACTAACTCAGTTCAGTGCTGACAGTTTTCCCAGGCTGAACAAAGTCTTCCATTATTTGATGGGACAGAAAAAAATTGTTCTTAGTTATTCCTGTAATGATTTACACACCTTCGTTTTTAATTGCCACACTTACAGGCCATCAAAAATAATATATGTGGTCTAAGATGCAAGTTTAGCCTCCTCCTGTTCCTGTTAGATGGAGGTATTTTTCAGCACTACTGAATTAAAAGCAGCATTTAAAGACAATTCCTTTTATAAAAGGCAAATACTGGGACTCTACAAAAATAGCAAGTATCTGAATATTATGAAATGTATTTTGAGATACTGCATTGTATCTGTAATGAATATGCATTATGGAAAAGCATGGGCATGCCCAAACTGAAGGATCACAGACAAGCCACGTATTAAGATATATTGAGGTGCTGTATGCTTTTCTGTGAAATGCTTCTAACAGCCACTTATAGTCTAGTACTCTATAAGCTATAAAATCTTTAAGGATTAGAACCCCTGGGATTCACTGTAAATAAATGGCAAAGAGAATTCTTTTAAAAACTGTAAAACCATCCATAGAATCTGAAGAAAGGGATACCTTTGCAGACATTGACACTCACCCTTACAGGTTGTGTTTCTGTATTTGCTGTGTAACATGACACTCAAAATAGTTAGCAAGTGGCTTTGTCTTTTCCTCTGAATAGTGCTTTCATTACTGATAAGTCTGGTCTCTCCATCTCTTTTCTAAGGCCCTATTTGCTTTCTAAACTGCCATCAGACACTATGACAAAAGTTTCAAATTTCTGTCTCTTATCACTTCAGGCTAATTCACATGATTAGTATTTTTATCAACTTTACTTTGTTCTTGTCAATTTTATTTTTCTTTCTACTAAATGGCACACCTTGCTTGATGCCCATACCTGCACGTTTCCTGTGCTTCCCTTGTGTTGATCAGCATATCCATGTTCACATCATCTAGTTCTCTTCCAGTTTTATGGGGCAAACTTTTCTTTTAGAGAGTCACAGACTAAAAGATCTGATATGGAAAGAAGCTTCAGTCAAACATATAAAATCCTGTAAGGAGATTACAGACATTTTAGCTGAATCATTCTTGATGACACTAGGCAATAGACAAGAAGGGCAATAAGAATTAGGTTGGAAAAAAAGAAGTTTCTCGAAGTAGTCAACATAAAATTATTCAGCCGTTCTACACTTTCAAATCAGCAAAAAAATTTTCTTTTCAAAGCACACAATTAAAGTTAATTCTGAAACATATGACTTTTAGAAAAATCCGGTCTGTGAACATCATCTCTCTCAAATATTGCCTTTTTTTTTTTTTCATAAAGCTTTAGTAGGGACTGTCCAGCTATTTTGAAGAACACACAGGATGAGAATAACACACACACACTTCTCATTATTAAAAATAGTAAAAAATCAATTTTGAACAGTACAAATACTGGAACAAGCAGGTGTAGGAAGCTGCAGTATGTCAGCAGAAGAAAAAATGTTTTGGAAGTCCTAAGAAAACTGTTTAGCATTGGATAAAATAAAGTGTCACATAACAGGACAGAGAAATCTCACTTCCTAAAACCCACATGTACAGATGACTGTCTCACAGCTCCAAACAGCCTAACAAATGTAGATGCACGCAATAATCCATTGCAGGCCGACTTGCTCAGGCTCAGCTGTTCATTGTGCTGCTAAAGGCAGGCTGTTCTTTGAGGCCGAAGATCTGCTCAAACCATTTCTCCCAACCAGGCCAGCTGCAGAGATTGTTCCTTCATTTTTTCTTCTGTTCCTGACAAATTGGAGAAGAGCTCTAAGCTTTGTCTTCCCACTGTTAACCTGGTATGTGTCACCAAAACCCAAGAGCGTTCACTCTGAACCCCACACTCCTGACCTTTTCCTCCAATGGTACCAATTGAGATTTGTCTGCTACCACTCCCTCACGCTGCCATCACGTCCACAGTTAGGACCATTTATCTTCCCCACCAGACAGGTACCTCATTTTAAGAAAGCTGTACAAATCACAGCTCTCTGCAGTCTGAACTAGTTCAGCTGGAACTGAGGTCAGTGTGAGTGAGGTCCCGTTTAAAAAGCTTTCAGTCCTAGATCACTTACCAAATTACATAATTTCTCTTTGCACAAACTCCATAGCTCTTCCATGTTTCAGAACTGGAACTGTGCTGATGGTTTGAATGAGTCAGGGAGATAAATGGACATGCTAAGAGAAAGTTGTATCCCATTAAGTCCTTAGGATTTCAATGAAATTTTAGGAGCTGGTGAGCAATGGTAGTGCTTTTGTTAGAGTGCAGTAGTACAAAAGGCTCTATTAACAATAATAATATACTTTTATAGCATGTTTTATCCAACAATCTCAGAGATCATTACAAACATTAATTGAGCCTAACTATAGGCTGTGATGAATTAGCATTATTATGCTAATTTTATGGATAGAAAGAGAAAAAGGCAGAGAGGTTAAGTGATTCACTCAGGAACCCAGAACCACGTGCACAAGTGGGTTATCCCAACCAAGAACTGTTGACAGACAAAAGCAAGTGGGATGACAGATACAAACGTTATAAAAGACTTCCAAAACCACAACATAATTGCTCTGAGGAAGTGCTCACCAGAAAGGAAATAGTGTTGCTGTGGACTCAGAGCAGGTAAATTTCATTTGTTCTTTTATTTTGAAATTATCCCTGGATCCTTGCAACATCATTCAAAAACACCAAGAATTCCTTACTGGTTATGTTGGTTTACTTAGATACATATCTAAAAGTGGGAGGATATTTTAAATAATACCCATGAAGCCTAAATTGGTCATCTATGTTATTACATCAATTGTGATTTCTAAGAGGACAGCATGACTGCATCCACTTTAATTTAAAACATCGACCTGGATATAGAAAAGAGGACAAAACAGTTAAAATAATAAAATGTCTCTCCAAGTACTATTCCTATCTCCTTCAATATTTTCAGCTCTTAGGACAAAAAACCCCCAAACATTTAAAAGCTGTTTTGGCCTCCTTTCCTCATTGAATAAACTGGAAAACACTTACTCTGGCACACATTAATCTTAGTGTGATTTAATATAACTCACAACGAGGTACAACAGATGCATATTTACCAAGCATCAGGGACTCTATTCCAGACAAAAATAATCCTTAGTCTTTCTTCCCCTCTTTGTACCATGCATCACTTGCTCCTTACTTCCACTGGCAGTTTGTTTCATGTGCCTGCTCAGTTTTACTACCTTTAGAGTGCCTTTTCAATGATTCCTAATATGTCCATGATATTTGACAAATTCTGGAACTTCGTAAGTTCCTGGAATACCACAATCTTTATGCAAATGTATCTTGTTAGTCTCAAAACAAATAATTTTAATTAAGTCCTCATTATTAATGGCAGAAGAAAGCAAATGTTCTCTTGTGAATATCCATTGAGTAACAAGTAATTAGTGAAATGCATTTTTCCTCTCTAACATACTGAATAAATTCTTGATGTTTAGCATTTTTTCTCTTCATTAATCTTTTTAAAGGTTTATTACCTGCTGATGTTGAAGATGCCTTTTATTTGCTGGGCAGTTCTGGCTTCATCAGTTTCTATGAAAACTTTTCCTTCTTTCTCAATTAATACAAATTAAACTAGCGTAACATAGGAGATGGACACTACAGACACAAGCAAATCCACAGTAATCAACTGCAGTGCAAGCTTAGCCTCCATTTCCAGCTAACCACCATTTTCCCTGTTAGCAATATGGTCAGCAGTGGGAGCTTCTTGGAGATTTCACTTAGTGCCTTGAGAATTTCCAAAGTTAACATCTTCTGAACACTGCTGGTTCAGGTATCCCAGTCATGATACTACTTCCATGCTGATTCTGGCAGAAGGGGACATTTGGAAAGAACACTCAAAATGCGGGGTAGTAAAAAAAAAACCCAAAGAACCCATCAGTAGTAAATGGGCTTGCCCTCATACAACTGAGTGGGCAGAGTCAGGCACAGAACACTTCAGTTTTGACCTTCACCTCGTTCAGTATGAACTGAAAGTAAACCCTGTGACCAGCACCTTTGGGTCTAGGAAAACATTTTTGCTGCTTTGTTTAAGAAACAGCTCTGTCTGCACTGCCCGTTGCAGGATGTAACTGCAGCAGCACCTTCATGCCTGAGCTAGTTTGGGCAGGAAGGAAGACATGTCATCATCACTCACTTCAGCCTAGGCCAGCCACAAGAATTCCCAGGATCCCAGACAGACCCTTAACCTTGGTGATCTTCCAGACTTCCACAAACTTGAGGCTGAAGCTGTGTCAGCCATTCTTCTCAACACAAGTTGCTTGTTCCTTCCCCAGGTAAAGGGCTAAATCCATTCCTTCAAGAGTCAACTGCATTACTTTTCTTTGTCCTGGTTCACTGCCTTGCTGCACAAACACTTGTGCTGGCACAAGGAGGAGGGGGGGAACAAGCACTTGTGGCTGGGGAAGTGGTGTGACTCCATCTTTTGGGAGGCAGCTCCTGGAAGAACTAATACCACCTTTGTTGTTCCTGCTACCTCTTAACACAGTCTTGTGATTAGTTTAAAGTTGTAGGAGCCAGTCAGAGACCACACTGCTCCCAGTGCCTGGTCCTTCTCAGGGCCAGCTGCTCCCTAGGGACAGGGAGATACATCACAGCAAGCAGAGCAGGTGGTTCACCAGACACCATCCTACTGTCCTAAAATAAGGGAGCAAGGCAGGCTAGGGACAGTAGCCAGCTCAAACCAGGTCATCAAGCAAGTTCATGGCAGTGAGGCAGGTCCAAGGTCAGGCTGAGAGGTCAGTCTGCAGGTCAGGGTCAGACACTGCCCTGTGACTGACAGGCAGGTCTGTGATGCCAGAGCAGGGCTCAGGTCAAGCCAGGAAGCGGCCCAGCCTTGTGATCACCAGCCAGGACCAGAGTGACAGGAGACAGAAAAGGTCAGGCTGGGAAGTCAGTCCACAGGTCTGAGGTCAGGATAGTCCCCAATGACCCAGATCAGCCACACCTAAGGACAGACACAGGTATGACTGTGGTAGACACAGGTACAGCGGAACTTAAATAGAGCCTCTGGGTCCATGGGCAGGGGTGGGGGGGGGGGGNCTGTCAGGGCCTCGACAGTCCTGCTCCTTTCTCTTCCTTATGTCCTGTTCCTCCCACCCTCCTTAAGCCTTTCTGCTTGTGAGGCTGCATGTGTACTAGGACCAGCTAAGCAGAAAACTAACCCCTCTTTAGGTAAGGTTATTTCTGGTATCTTAGTAAGCTTATTCATCTCCCCACAGTGCTGTATGAACACTAGAACTGGGGCTGTGGAGGCAGCTGGAACATGTGGCCCAGGGTTGAGAATCAGTAGATGGTGGCAGATGTGGCAGTGTGGTCTAAGTGGGATCTATGCCACTTGTGAAAATATACTCAGAGTCTTCAGGAATAGTATAGATACAGAATTTCATACTGCAATTACTTCCTAATTTAAGAGCAGATGTGTTATTGCAAGTGTCACTGCTCACAAACATCATTATAGAATTGATTCTCTAAGTTAAGTTAATTTTTAAAGGGCTACTAGATGATTTACATGCATCTGGACTAGAGGGTTGTTGTGGGTCCCTCCCAACTGAAATATCCTATTCTACAGACACAGCTGTGGATGTACTTGTATTTGCCTAAAAGTGCTGGAGGACACTCACTGTCTCTAAGCACATAGTCTGAAGAAGAAACATTAAAATAAAGAAGAACCAGTCACAAGGAAGAAGAAAGGGAAAAGGAAACAATGTATTTTTTTTTAAAAATCAGAACTTGTTTTTTCTTTCCGTTCTCCCATGTAATAACTCAGCAATGGAATGCAAATTAACATTCATGGATTTTTTAAACAATAGCCTTTGTGTTCTGAACCACACTGACAAAGCAGAATAATCCAAGCAAAACATGATCACAAAATCTTTTGCCAGCAATGTGCTAGCCAGTTTTGTTGGAAATATCTAACGCTGTGAGGGAATCTGTTTTGGAAAGTAATAGTGTAAGTTTAGCTTGCTTTTACTCAGCTGAGAATCTATTTCATTTTTTCTCAAGATGAATTTCAAACTGTTACATCACTGCAAATTCCATGAAGTCAGTATGGCCCTAAGCTCTAGGCCTAGGAAGCCAGGCTGAACATTCACCCATTTTCAGGATTTTTGTTATCAATGAAAAGTGCATTGAAAAGCACATTCCTTCCCTGTCAGAGACCTGACTACTCACTGTGCTTGCAGAGACAGAAAACGGGATGTATCTATCACCAGCACCTATCGCCTTGTGATTTGAAGACACTGAGAGAGAATACTCATGATATACATGATGTCAGCTTTACTTCCAAGTGGAAACACTATAACTTAAAAATATGTGCTTTATCCTGAGAAATCTAAAATTTGTGAACTAATCCCATAATTGCAGTTATTCCTGGAAGATGTCAGCTCCTGTGGAAGAGAACTTATCTGCTGCTCTATGAAACTGCTGTACAGCCTCTATTTAGACCAAATCACTGTTTTCAATCCAATTGTGTAAAATCTCCCAACATATGGGCAGAACCACATTGCCTGAGAGACCTTCCTGGAATTAGTGTTGACAAGCTTTGCAGGGTGGTGGAACATTTGTAGTGAAGGTGTTGTGAAGGAGTGGTCCATCAGTATATCGACAGCATTCGGCAGCAATCCTCCAACTATAGCAAACTTGAGGGTTCACTGGCTCTGAGAGGTTGTCCCACTCAGAGGAGGGGACAAATACTAGTGTGATGTCAGATACATCACAACCCACTGTCATCCAGGAGAGCTCCAAGTGTCTCACTTAGGACCATCGTTTATAGGGTGGCAGAAGAGTTGGTTTCAGTCATAGTAATTTTCCATCCTTGCCACAATTAGTATCAGTAACTTCCTTTGAAAGCTTGATAGCAAAAATGTTGTTCTACTCAAGTTGTTATTTAGTCAAGAAAAGTAATTGTTTTCAACTGTTCATTGAAAAACAGGAGCTTGCTAGCCAACTTAAGTTCCTGGGAGCAGTATTTCTGGTAAGCTCAAGAGAAGCTTAGTCCAGATGCTGTTTGTAAAGGCTGAGGCCTAACAAGCATTTCTGAGATCACAGTGTGGCCCAAGGAGGAGGGGAGGATGCACTACCACGGAAGGCAGGCTTGAAGATACACTCCAAGGTGTTTGCCTACATTCTCTGAAATGATAACCATCAACAGCTGTCACCACCCTGAAATAGTCTGCGTAAATCATAGAAGATATCCTCTGCATTAACAGTGCAGAATATATAAATATCATACCCAGGAGTAACAATCACAAGCCAGTGAAGGGAAAAGGGAGGACAATTGGATTTTATGTGACTTTCATACAGCATGTTCTCAGCCATTTCCAGCCTGTGGTTACTCACTGTGGGTAAATAGATTGGCTGCTGCTGCTGTGTGAGGTTCTCTGCTGCTTTAAAATGGACCAGTGCAACCAGATAAATGCAGAGGAAGAGCAGGGACAGCATAACATATTGTGCACCGTGCATTTAAAGCATAAAAACACAACAAAGCAAAAGTAGCAATCTTAGAACTTTCATAAGGGATAAGGCGGAAAAGTCAGAGATTATTAACATCCCTCATGAGTTCTTGCCTACTTTACAAGGATTTCATTGGCATTACCTCTTTCTTTGAAAAGGAGGAACTCTATTGGAGAAAAGGATTTGATGATTCTGGAATCTTGTTAAATATAACATGCTGAGCATATTTGTTTGAAAAAGTCTGCGATTGCCTTAGCTTGTGATCTCTAATCACCTTACTATGATTAAACAGCATAAAATCTGATATTATCTAAATGTTTATCAACTGAAATTTAACTGCAAACTGTGCCTTTAAAAGATACCAAAATTACTATGTTTATAACAGCCACCATAAATCTGCATTAATGATCTACTCCTAGGACTGTAAACCAAAGAAGCCATAGAAAAGGAAAACTGAGAACTGCTTCCTGGTATCTATGACCAAATACTCTTTGCCAGGGCAATAAGACACTCAGAAGAGAGACCCCCTCGATCACTGAACTTGTGTTACCAAAACTCTGTAGAGATAAGAGTTTCCACCAGTACTCAGATTTCAGTTAGCGGTTATTCTAAATCTGGTCCTGTATTTGCCGTGCAGTTAAGTGATACTCAGAACGGACCCCTTCGTGCCCTGTTACCCCAGACCTCACACTGACAGCACTTTTTTCCATCTGTCAGCTTGGACTTTCCCCACCTCCCTCTAGCAGGATTCTTCTCATCTTCTCTCGCCTCCCCTGCCTCAACGCTGTGCGTTAACAGGGTGAAATACAAAAAGTGGCAGGATTTCAATTTATTTGTGGTGAAAAAAAATATTAATAATTAAAAGCCCCATCTTTGTTGGTTTATTTTCTAGTATTTGTCTGAATTAATTTTTAGCTTCCATTGCTGTTATGGACTTTATAGTATTATATAGTTTGCTTTCATATTTTTACATAGCATTTCCGTGATGTTGAAATATGTACCACTCCAATTGGCCTGTATGAATGCACAGTTCAGAGTTCCTGTGTTGTTTCTGACATCCTGTGACGTTTCTTCAGTGCATTCTGGGTTCAGAGAAGCGCGGTCCCTGCGCTGCTGACAGGCCCAGCCCAGCCCAGCCCAGCGCAGCCCACACCGTGGAGTTCGCTCCAGCCACCTGGCAGCACCAGCCAGGCTCAGCTTACACACAAACCTCAGGCCATTTCTTTTTTTCAAGTCACTGCCAGGATACCATTCCCTCCTTAGGCTGCACTGCGAGGCAGGAAACCTTCCCCCCCATTATAACTAAAATTCAGGGCTCATTCCAGCTGGCAAAGTGGAACTCGTTATCAGCTGGCTTGTTTTCAGTCCCTGTGCAAACTATGGTGTAGTTGTGACAGTATTAAGCTAAAGTAAAGGCCAAGCTGAAAACAGCTTATCTGCTGCCTGATCACAGAAGAGATTGGCAAGTGGTTGGGCTCCTACTTCCTCATTTTTTTTGTACTGTACCTTACAGTGAAGGATCTCATTGGCTCATCTAAACTCACTGCTAAACAATCAATCTTTTACTCCTCCTTCTTCATCTGCTTGTTAGATCTGCAAAAATAAAACCACGTACATAAGGCCACTGCGTTCAAATTTAAATGTCACAAGTTAAGCATGTCAATATGTAGTGAATGATACAGTAATGCAGCAGTTACTGAAACTTTATCCTGAAGTACAGTGAAACTCTTTTCTCCTTGTCACAGCATCACTGCATAGGATCAGGGATCCTATTACTAGGAAGAGTATTAGCATTTATTTTAAAATATTTTTTAGCTTCACAGATGCATCTTAAAGCTAAAAGCAAGCATACCCTGAAAGGTTAAAAGGCAAGTGAATACCAGATTCACTTTCCTTTAGTTTTATAATCCCTTAAAAGCTGACAGTTCATTTTCTGGAATATGTACTTATGAATGGGTTTCTTGTGGTTGACAATGCTGGAAAAATTTTCAACTAAAAATTAGTCTAGTTTTTCAGATTTCTGTGTCTAGGTATCCTCTCTAAAAATAAACTCTCAAAAATTTAATTAGCTTTACCTTATTCCAAAAGACTTTTCAGGGCATACAGTGAATGTGGGGAAGCAAGAGGTAAAAAAATATTCATATCCTTCCCTCAAGTACAGCACATTTGGAGGTCCTACAAGAACAATGTATCAGCATTGTTAGGTCAAGAACTCATTGCTTTAAATAAATAAACAAAAAGAATTTGTGTTCCTCCTTTTTGACATATTTCAGAATTCAACAGTAAAAGGGACAAATTTCCCCGCCAAAATGGTAGTTTGCTAAAATCTTAATAAAACTTCATTGTTCTAAATGTAATAAGACAAAATAGTGTACATATTTTCAAATTTTCATAAACTTGATTCTGGAAGTTGATTTTGCATTTGGAAAGACTGCAATCAGAATTTACTCTGCTGCTGTTATTTTCCTATCTAACAATAGTTACCTTCGGATGGATTCCATCATATTCCCTATAATCATAATTTTTATTGCAGCCCAGTGCCAGTAGGTTTTCATTTCTTTTAAAATAAATCTTCTGGCAAACCTGCAGCATTTCCACATGCCAGCTCATACTCCATCTTCTGCTTGATCTTGTTTCATAGTAAGTTTCATAGTAGTAAGGTCATAATAATAAGGATATGAAAATCATTAAAGGAGTCAAACCGTACAACTTCTTTTAAGTTCCAGCCAGTGTCATAAAAACACTTTGTGCAGGAGTATCCAAGGCTTTTTTCTTTCTTTTACAGTGCTGACAACCATAATTTTTAGAAGGTAGAAGAGTTAGAGTTTTACATATAGGATCAGTCACCTCAGTAAACTAAATAGCTGTTGTGTCAATAAAGTTTGCCATGTGGTAAGTGCTTCAAGTCTTTGCCTGTTGAATAACTTGGCTCAGAGCTCATTGTTTCACTGACCATAAACCACAGTGTTAAAACATAGTGCAAATAACAAAATATGAAAGGCTGTAAAATAGTGTTTTCAGGGTGTCTTCCGACAGCTGTTATCAGAAGTAACAGAAAATATAAATGCAGTTGAAGTCCATGAATAATAATAGTTCTTCTGCCCTTTTAATTTGACCTATTTAAATGGCCATTATGTTTTTCTTCTCTGAGAAGAGGTGGAAGCTAATTACAGTGATGATTATAAGAACTGCAATTAAAACAATTCCAGCTGTTCCAGCAAAAGTAGCTCCAGGCACAGTTGGCCACAAAGTTCTGTTTTGAACATATCTTGAGGTCATATTTCTTTCATGCCTTCTATTAGTAATAGGCAGATAGCTTTAAGCTTTGTTGTAGTTCAAGCACAAATGATGACTTGGTGTTTCACTGACTCCACTTGTGGTAAATACTGCAATGACCAGTATATGCAGAAAGATACTGGTGAAGTGCCATCAGAGTTAAAGTTCTTCTACCACTTGCTCCTTGTACTCCAGAGATTATCCAGATTACAAATTGTGGAGATCACAAGTACAATCAAGTACTTGTACTGTATAATAGACAGGACGTACTGAACTTTCTTCATTTGAAAGCATTCTCAAACTATCTTTGCTATTAGCAACCTACATGAAGTAATAACAATGAAATAATTTGTGTAAAGGAATGTTTTTACTACATTTTCTGTATGCAGTGATACTGAGCATTTTCCTTCTGATGAATTAATAAGCATGTTCATGGTCTTTAAAGGCAGCTCTCAGGTCCTGTAAAAAAAAAACAAAACCAAAACCAACAAAACCAGAAGTATCATAATTTGTACAGTGAGCTTGATGCTATTTCTCCCCATAACCACAAGCAATTAGAAGCTATTCACACTAAAATAGCTTTGTCTGCACACAAACAGCTGATTTTATTGTAACCTTTACATATGATATTGTTTTTCATGGTTGAAATAATATAATACCAGAACCTCTAAAGCATGTCCTTAACTGTCTCCTTTTGATAGCAATTTAGCAGAAAAATGAATATAGGGAGTATGGAAAAGAAAATTATAATAAAAAGCACCATTTTTGATAATTCTGTAAATTGATTCACAGAATCACAGAATGGGTAAAGTTGGAAAGGACTACAGTGGGTCATCTGGTCCAACCTCCCTGCCTAGGCAGGGCCATCCTTGAGCACATGGCACAGGATTGTGTCCAGACAGTTCTTGAATATCTCCAGTGAGGAGACTCCACATCCTCTCTGTTCAATCTGTTCCAGTGCTTGGTCACTGCACAATAAAGAAGTTCTTCCTCATATTCAGGTAGAACTTCCTGTGTACTAGTTTCTGCCTGTTGCCTCTTGTCCTATTGCTTGGCACTACCGGGAAGAGCCCGGACCCATCCTCTTGGCACCCCTCCTTCAGAGACTTGTATACACTGATGAGATCCCCTCTCAATTGTCTCTTCTCCAGGCTGAACAGGCCCAGCTGCCTCAGCCTTTCATTGTAAGAGAGGTGCTCCAGTCCCTTAATCATCTTTGCCCTCCACTGGACCCACACCAGGAGTTTCATGTCTCTCTTGTACTGAGGACAGAGCTGGATACAGCACTCCAGATGTGGCGTCACCAGGGCTGAGTAGAGCGGCAGGATCAACATTCCTTGACTTGCTGGCAATGCTCTTCCTACTGCACCCCAGGAAACCATCGGACTCCTTGGCCACAGGGGCACTGCTGGCTCCTGGACAGCTTGTTGCCCACCAGGACCCCCAGGTCCTTCTCTGCAGGTCTGCTTTCCAGCAGGTCACCCCCAGCCTGTGCTGATGCCGGGGTTATTCCTCCCTAGGTGCAGGACCCTGCTTTTGCCTTTGCTGAACTTCAGACAGTTCCTCTCTGCCCATCTCTCCAGCCTGTCGAGGTCCTTCTGAAGGGCTGCACAGCCCTCTGGGGTATCGGCCGCTTCTCCCAGCTTGGTGTCAGCAAACTTGCTGAGGAGGCATCTGCCCCTTCATCCACGCTACTGATGAACAAGTTAAACCATACTGGGCCCAGTATAGAACCTTGGGAGGCACCACTAGTGACAGGCCTCCAACTAGATCCTGTGCCTCTGATTACAGCCATCTGAGATCTGCCATTTCACCAGTTCTCAACTCATTTGATACTATTTCATAG
Source organism: Campylorhamphus procurvoides (assembly GCA_013396655.1). NCBI lineage: Eukaryota > Metazoa > Chordata > Aves > Passeriformes > Dendrocolaptidae > Campylorhamphus > Campylorhamphus procurvoides. The sequence goes on from WBMV01002345.1 coordinate 1,773,169, forward strand.
GGCAAAGCAAGAACAAACATATAAAGAGAATAAGGTGCTCACTGAGCCTTCTTGATGGTCCCTCAACTGGCAGATGGGTAGTGCAGGGAAATAAACTTGTAATACAATAACCCTAATAGCTAAAATATATCAACCTCCAAACCCACAACTCTAGATCTTTCAAAGTACTATATTTACTAGAAGAAGAAGGTACATTCCTGATAGTATCTATCTGGCACTTAGTATGACATAATCTGCTCCGAATGTTTGCTTTTAAATATTCAAACAGATGTCAGTTCTGAACAGTATTTGAGATAAAATTTTAGTTAGCAGGATATGATTTTTCATTTAAAGATAAATTTACTTTGTCAATTGTCACTAGCAACTTAAAACCCCTCAGACATATAAAATATGTAAATATAAATGTTATGTGCACAAAGTCTTTGAAACTGTTCTGTGGTAAACATCAGTTCTCCACAGAAGTTTAGCTGTCTCAGAGTCTTGTATTTCTGATATTCCAGTGCCTCCCCAACCTCTTACATTTTCTTAATTTTATATAAATGCAGAATCTTTTAAATGCAGTCTCAAATGCTGGGTTTCCTTGAGGTAACTTGCAATTTATTCTGTATATGATATTCAGGCATCTTTAATAGATGCTCCCTGCATTTAAACCAAAGCATGCATTACTGAGAAGGCTCAATCTAATACTTGAGAACAGAGACAAGCACTCAAAAAAAGGCATTTCAGAGGCAAGAAGAATTCTGCAAATGAACTAAAGAGTCTCAGCTTTTTCTGTGTGACCATCAGTTAAGAAAGTAGGTATGTACACAGATAGCACAGTTTAAGCATTTCCAAAGCAGTTGGAGCGCTTCAGAGCATAAGTCCTGTTTCAAGAAGTCAGGTAATAACTTTGATGGAAGCCTTCCCATTGCTGATGGCTACTGTCACTGACTGCCAGCCATAGGCTCACCACTGACAAACAGGTTGTCAGGCTGCTTCTGAGAGCAGGATAGCCTCATTTTGGTTCTAACTGCGCCTGTGCTTGGTTGTTAGGGAACAGTAACCCATAACACAGTCCCTATGTGTAGTTTCTGACTCAGCAAAGCGTCAGAGCTAGTTTTACAGAATTGCCCTGCAGTTATCATCTGCAAGAATACTTCTGAATACAGAGAGATATGTGTGGGGCAGAGTCAGCGTCTCCTTACTGACTCTGCATAGTTCAAGAAAGTGACGTACAGTCTCTGCAGATAGATGTGGCCTTTGGGCACTTGGAGAAGAGATAAGCATTTGAAACAATTACACACACTGCAAAAAGCCTGGGATAAACCACAGGGTATAGGAAGTTTATTTTGGTGAGTGTATCAGGGACGGACACTGCACGTGTAGTGGATTTTCACAAAAAAGAGAAAGATTAACATTGTTCTTTTATTTCAGCAAAAGGGAAGGCAGTGGCCAGTGACTACAGCTTCCCTCCCAGGAGGCTGAGTCACCTCTTCCTGTCACCCTGCTAACACATCACTTCAGCTACAGCTCCAGAGCTCCAAACTGCTCCACGCAGGCCAGCTTCTGTTTTCACCGGAGCTCTGGGCAGGCCTACAGCTTCAGTTCAGCATTCAATACTGCTGGCTGGAGCTATTTTTAAAATGCACTGCATAGTCACAAATCAGCCTCCTGGTATAATCTGTTCAGCAAATGGTGCATTTAGCTACTTCAGCCATAAAAATAAATAAATAAATAAATAAATAAATATATATATACACACACACACACACATAGTAGGCATTTAACCTTCCATTTATTGTGTGAAATTATGACCTCATTGAAAGTATGCACTAAATAAGCAGAAAACTGCTATTGTTTTTGTGAGAATACTCAGAATACACATAGGAGAATTAAACCACTGACACTGTGTTGTCAGGGGCCCTAGAAATTCAACTTTGTATGTGCATAAATAAGGAATGCTTTGCTTAGTCATTCATCTATCAGTTGGTCTTTTACTATGTATGGGCAGAAGAAAACGGTGCTTAAAGGGTCTTTTCTGCTTACAGATCTTTTTAGATCTGTAAGCTGATTTAGATCAATCTGCAGTTATATGGTAGAATTTCAATTTATAAATTTTTACAGTTCTTGTAACAGAGTCTTGGGGCCTGCTCACACAAGTCTTTACCCACTACATGCATAAGTCTTCACTTTGGAGATTTTCCAATATTACAAAAGCTTAGAGAATGTTAACACTGAATTTGATAGGAAATAATACCTGTTTGTGTATCAGCGATGTTTATACATGAAGTTAAATCTTCATTTTAAAAGCATCAGATTTCATTTGGAGATTTTAATGATACTATCTATAAAACTCCTTCATTTGGGGACTTATGCAAAATAATACACATTATATATGTTAATTGTATTATTTCAGGCACTAACAATGGACATTACATTGATATTACACTGATAAAAATTAGGAAATACTTAAAGGAAATTAAAATCAGATTCACTCTAACCTGTCTTGTATTTTCTTCTGTAATTGCTATGCTCCATACTAATTTTGACTAAACATATTTGGAAATATTTAATAACCTGAAAGTGGTGTTTAGTCACTGTGGAAACAAAAAGATTTATAATACTTACATATTTAGCATCTGAAGTGGTCTGGTGATGCAAATCAAAAGGAATATCAACAAAGCAGAAGCCAACTTCACCCTCTCAAGAGGGGCAGTTCAATCTGACATTGAGGACCTCATTTTCACCAGCTGCTTGGCCTATATTGGGAAGTGTCCTTACCTCGGAGGCCTGTGTGGTTCTTCCTGCAGCCAGGAATGCTGCTGTGTGCCACAAGGAGCTCCCCTTCTACAGTGGGAGTACCTGTGACAGTGCTGAGTCTTCACTGTTTGCTGACAGTACTGAGAGCATTCCACCTACCTAAAAACAGGCAGCCATGGAGTGTCACACATTTCAACCCCTTTGTGCTCCAGAAGAATAAGCATCTCCTTATTCTGACAGCCCCATCATATCCAACAGCCCCATATGAACATCTTAGGCAAATCAGGGTGTTTTAAAAGACACTGGAAGCCTCTATTTAGGAAACTGAATTTCATGCCAAATAGCACCATATAAGCAGCTCTGATCCTGGCCTGATTCAGTTGTCATCCTGATACAGGAGAGACTTCAAACAAGAAAAAAATGTGGGTTACACTGTGAAATGAGGAAGACATCACTGGCTAAGAGGTCAGACCGATGTCCAGATAAGGTACTTCAAAACCATCTGTAATGTCTCAAAGCTGGCTGAATCTAATTCTATTCTGAAAAAAATATGCACATTTGCAATAAATCTGTTGACTGTTCTGCCATGAATGAGATACAACACACTATCAGGAACAACATCTTGTGGCAAGACAGGACTAATACAACCACTAGGCTATTTAAAGACAATCATCTCTCTACAGTGCAAAAGTGCCTTATTTACTTAAATCCTGATGATGTCTTCTCCCAGAACAATTACATATTTACCCCAAATGTTCTATTATTTGTGATCTAAACTCCTGCTACCTGGGATTTTTTGTTTCCTCTTGCCTGGGACCACTATGATCCTCCTCATAACTTACAGCAAAGGAAACCAAGATGCCTAGAAGGATACTCTCTGATTTCTTTACTGTGCCTACATGCAAAAAGCTACCAGAGACCAAAGTACATATTGTCACAAAATTATGTACAATTCTAGCTAAAATAATGGACTCTCTTCCACTGAAGCCAAAGGGTACTGCTGGTTTCAACTGGGCAGGAACAGCTTGAAATGGAAGTGTGGGAATTGATGCTGAAGGCTTTCTAAATTATGTTGGTTTTATTCACTCATGAGAAAGAATGTTGTTAGCTATAGATAAAGTGTTTAGAAGATGAAACACATTCAAAAGTATTTTGGTTTTGTGTCAATAATCTATTCCCAAATCTAAGAAATATCACTTGGAGAAGTTTCAGAATACAAATGGAGTAGAGGAACATGGTGAACCTAAATTATCAGAATGATGAACTGAAAATAACTCAGAAATAGGAAAACTTTCTAAGTTTGAACCTACTGAGGCAATATTTAAAGGCATATATGACTGTATATTCAAAAAAAGTTAACCTACCTTGTATTTTGTCTCAGTTGAAATTGGAGCGGTTCATGCATTTCTTTCCTTCTCTGTGTTGTTAAAATACTGATCACTATAAAAGAAGAAGGAGAAATTAAAGAGAAGCTAAAATAGAGAAGTCACTTTAAAACCAAAATGTCTAGGATGTCATTACATATTTGGAATGTGAGTCCTTCTAAAGGCATTTACCATTTTTTTATGCCACCACAGACTCAAAACAGTAATAGCAAGAGATAAAAAATATTGTAATACAATAATCTCATGGTTATCATAGTTTTAATATGGCCTAAAATTTTAGAGAAACAAAAAAAGTAACAAAACTCAGATCCTCTTACTTACAATGTAATTCTCCTAATTAATTAGTTGTGTTAAGGAGAATACCTGTTAATAGCCTAAGACATATTGTATTCAATTTAGCTGCTCTGATTCACAGAAAAGGAAACATATACTCCTTGTCTGTTGTTACTTGGGGACAACATTCTATCCCTCTGTCAATATTGTGTGGGTTCTCAATATATTGTCCAGTATTTCTCTCTGAAAACCTGACAAAAATCTTTCTTCCAACCAGGCAGAACAGAAAAAAAGGAGCTTTTGATATCTTTCCTATGGTACGAATTACATAAACTATTTAATTGCATGTAGTTCACTCACCTGTTCCTTCAGCCAACTTAAACAGCTCAAATACAAGACTTCAAAGCTGTTTCAAAATTTGCTAAGAAATGTCTAAAAATATTTTAGAAATAAATCCTCTTTAACAATGGAATATTAAGAGTATTATGAGAAGGAATAGGGATTAGAATAGCCCAAGGGAAATAGACTGACTGATTCTTACAAGGTCTATACTCAGTAAGTACAGCTAAGCAAGATGAAAGGTGTGATTGAGCTCTACATCAGCACACCCATTCTAAATGCTTATGACTCAATTCTGCAACTGAGACTGAATCACTGCTGTTTTATGGAGTCCTATGGCCTTCCACTTGTCCAGGAAAGTTCAAGAGAGCATCTCCTAAGTGCTGTAGAAATAAATATATAAATATATATATAACAATTTAACTGCAAAGCTAACTCACCTTTAATGAAAAATCCTTTCTGGGACTCTTCATCACTTTAGAGAATCTCAAATGTACATAACAAATTTGAACTGTGGAAGAAAAACATAAGTGGCTTGAAAAATGTGGGTGAAACAACCACAAAAACCTCCATATTTTTCATCAAAATTTTGCTCCCAAGCCTTTGAATAAAAACAGCCTTTCCTTCTAAGTAGATGTCTATGAAAGTCCTAAATAATTAACTGCAGCATGCCTTGCTGTGTTCAGATTCGCTACCAGCTGCAGATTGGTATCCCGTGTAGAAAATACCAGCAAGCAGGGGTGTCTGCACCAGTGCATTTTGTGTAATGACAAGAGCACTGGGTAAAACATGTCTACCATCTTCTCTGACTTGCCCTTGAAAGCTCCTCCTTTGCTCTAACCACCACAGATGTGCAGGCAGAATCTCCTTCATGCTGAGGGCACCGTGGGGCTGCCTCCATGCACAGGACCTGCTGAATCTGACTCACATTAGTACAACCCACTGCATTCTGTTGGTACTTTTGGTAATTCTCAGACAGGACTTGTGACTTGAAAAGGGGCTGCAAAATGCTTTCAGCAAGACAACAGTGGATTTGCCAGCTTTGGGCTTTTTTTTTTTTAAAAAAAAATTCTTTTTGGCATGTAATTGTATGGAATTTGGGTAATAAAATATTCTGGTTGATGGAACAGATACAACACATCTGCGAAGCCACATTATTGCTATTTCTGAGGAAAAAAATCTCTTAGGCAATATGCTGCTTATTGCCAGCAGAGAGGATGCATCTCTCAGGTTATTGTCCAGCTGAAGATTCTCATGGTTCCAGTACTACGAACAGGGCTCTCTGGGTGGCAAAGACTGCAAAACTGGTAAGGAGGATTGCAACAGCACACAGCCACCTTTCAGCTAACATCCTACCAATATCAGCTTCCGAATGGTAAATTTGCAACGAGAGCAACTACACGCAAGTTAGATGGGTACGTGCTGCGGCAGTGAGCAGGTCTTCTCATAGCAGAGCACACTGGGGGTGTGCTGTAAGTGGAGTTTGGTAGGTGTGCGGCAAAATCAGGAAGTGCAATTTGCACCTCCTTGTGCCAGAAACCAAATGAGTCAGATCCTTAAAGCCTCAATTTTAGCTTTGCTTCTGCCTCCTCATTGTTCTGACTAATACAATGATTTCGTAACCAGCTAAGTATGGTAAAAGCCAGCTGCATGGCCTCTAGGTTAGAGCACAGCCTGGCTTCTGCTGGCGTCAGAGCTAAAAGACCACCACAGGTTTCAGGAGGGCAGCTGCAGGCCACTCCAGCTAACTGTAAGCAAAGTTATTCACTGCACTAAGAAAGACATAAATCAAAATAACATTTAACAATACAGCACGCTGCACTGCTGTCAAAGCATCAGAAGTCATCTCAATTTTTAGGTGTCAAATTTGAAACATCTTAAAGAGGCCAGAAGTTCATAAGGAAGAAAGCAGGTGCATGTAAAACTTCCAAAATATTAAAAAACTAGTAACCCACCACACTTTCCAAAACAAGGGACTTAAAACAGACAACAACTTTAAATGCAAATCCAGCTCTCTAAACATAAGAAAGAAAATCCAGAAAAATGCTCTGGATGGTTTCAACCCCAGATGTGCAATTGCAGGATCAGTGTCATTCATATGTATTAACATGGTATGGACATGGTTCTGGGTAATGGCCAGTTAATGAAACTCATGTCTTTCATGAGACTCTCTATATATCAACTGGCAATTTTCAGAGTGTACACATTTACATAATCCAGGCCTCCTTCCAATTTATTTATTTACTGTAACTAATGTATTTCGAAAACCATTTTTTATCAATGGGTAGAGGTTTTTTCCTTCTGTTTGTAAATTAATAAATAGTGACTAACAGAGTGAAATTAGTTAAAATAATGCAACATTTGAAAGGTGTAGCAACAGTTTTCTTTCCCTGTGGTCTCCCACTGAGATGATACTTGGCAATGGGTTGATAACTGTTCTTCCTTCTAATCTCGTGTAAGCCAAAACCTTGGTCTCACAAATGATATTGTGAGAACAGTTATCTAAAACTGCCTGGAGCTCTCTAGCAGAATCAGGCCAAGGGCCTTGATGCTAACCTTGCAAAAGGTAACAAGGGTTTGCAGTTGGCTGTTGACAGAACAAGATTAAATTTGGTTCTGTAAACCTGCTGTAACTATGGAAAAGGAAGACCTCATCAATTTAGCAGTCTTCCTAGTTAGTCCACAACTATTTTTCTCAAAAGGTGGAGGTAAAGTCAATGGTGAAACCCAGAAGCTTCACCACCTCTCCAGAAGAACTGCAGGGAGAAAGACCAGGGCAATTTAACCTTGCCACAAAGGTCAGACTTTGCGTATACTTGCCTTTCTGTATCCTGTACTCCCAGAATAGTGCAGCTGACAGCAAGGATCCCTCCTTTCTAACAGATGTCAGGTGTATTTCAGTAAATATTGAAACCATGGATGGGTTTCTGAGCCTGATGTGAACCCCGGAGATTCTACGGTTTCCTGCCTGCACTTTGTACCCTCCTCAGAGGCCCCGAGGATCAGCCTCACCCACCCACCAAGCACCACGCGCTTTTTGGGTCAAGGAGCCATCCGAACGGGCCAGAGGACGGGCTCATTATTTCCGTCTCCTCAGCAGTCTGCTCCCAGCGTGTTTCTTGGCTCCTCTGTGACGTACATGGCATTGTTTGTGGAACAATGTAATGTTTTAATGGTTTGCAAAGAGCTATGAATGGTGCATACTACAGATACTCCACAAGCATTAACAGCTGTTATTCAAAGCAGCAAAGTTTTATAGCGTTTCAAGTATATAGACGAATTATGTGCTCAGCAATAACCCGCCATTTTCTATCGCGGCCTTACTTAAACCGCATATCAAAACTTCAATAAATTGGCAACAGCATAAGAGAAATTAATACAGCATTTAAAACACATTTTTAATCTAACTTGCTGCATCTGAAGTAGCAACCTTTTCAGATGGATTTTCGTTAAAATAAATACTATAAAGACACTGCATCCCTGCCAAATAGCTCCTTCAGGAACCTGCCAGGTCTCTGTCACAGGCACCATTCCCGGCGTGCCCGCCCGGTGTGCCCTGTCACATCATACCGGGGGTTTCCTATGGGGCCGTGTCCCAGGGATTCCCTGTAGGGCCGTGCCCGTGTCCCGCACACACCCGGCCGAGCCCCCGCTGTCCCCCCGGCCCCCTCACGGCCCCCTCACGGCCCCCTCACGGCCCCCTCACGGCCCCCTCACGGCCCCCTCACGGCCCCCTCACGGAGCGCGCTGAG
>WBMV01002345.1:1781750-1832147 GCA_013396655.1 Campylorhamphus procurvoides
AGGGATCGGGGGGATCGGGAACACCGTCCCTGCTCAGGGATCGGGGGGATCGGGAACACCGTCCCTGCTCCGGGATCGGGGGCGGCCAGAGGCGCTGGAACATTACTATTATTTTTAGGGCCGGTAAAATGTTGTGGTGAGTGCTCCTTCCAGGAAGCCTCATTAATACTAATTATAGCTCGTCATTACAGCCGCATCACATTCCTGTTAATAAACGCAGTGGAAGGCTCGGACAGGCGGGGCTGGAGGTCAGGGAGATGGGCTGATCGGAGCACGGCCCTGGGGGAACCAAAGCGTGAGGAGCAGGACTGCAATATTTAACCCCGGGACAGCGCACCTGGAAGGACTCCAAGGCTGAAATAATCATCAGCAGGAGCACATTAATTGGGTGAAAACACACTTCAGATCACACAACAAAGTGCTTCTAAAATTATGCTTATAGAGGTTAACTACCATTTACTTCCTTAACACATAATAAAGTTGTATTAAAATCATATTTGCATCCCCTATTAATGCAAGTCCACAGATGGCCAACTGACTTAAATCAGAGAACATTTGCTGGGTCGATCCTTCCATCCAGAGTGTTGGGTTCGGCTGCAGCGCCCGCACCGCCAACATGTGCCAGGGCCACTGGAGCTGCTGATTCCATTCGGGAACCAGGGCGGAGGCAAGAGCTGGCTCGAATGACCGCCCCGGGAGCCCACGCCCTCGCTCTCCCTCAAATAACAATGTTTATTACATTCTTATTACACTGAAAGGAAAGGAATGAGCATTTGGGAAAACATAACCCACAACTGAGGCTGGTGTGTGGGAGGACAAGTGCGAGTTACCCTGCCCAGCAATCTATTACTTCTCTCTCCCCATTTGATAATACAGTGATTGGACAAATGTCCCTTTCACACTTTGCTCCTCTGCTTTTTGTTCTCTGTCACCCTCCCTAAAACAACACAAACTAACCGAGCTGTAAATTGTTTGTCAGATTCCAGAGCCTGGGATGCATTTACTCCAGCCTATCTCTTTTGGGATGAAAGCGTGGAGCTGCTGCGGCAGCCACAAAAGCACAGTCTCACACATCGCTCTGTCCCTCCCTTACCTCTCTTTTTTACGGTGGAGGAGAATTTTAAGTATGGACAGGAGGCCATACTGGCATTTCCACCACCTCTCCTGGATCATCACTCAGTGCACCGTTTCACCCTCCTCTAAGTTTCTGCGCTTCTTAAAGCAATTACAACTCGACTGACTCATCACACCACAGTCCTTGGAGTCCCTCCCTGGCACAAGAACATAAAAGCTCTCCCTCCTTGCTAGGAGATCTACTTTCTGCTGGCACTTGAGCGAGACAGTGGCAACCCAGAACCTAACACTTCTTGTCAAGTAGCTTTGTTGCCTTTTAGTGTACAAGAAATAAACAAACTCAAATGAAATCGAACTGAAATGCTCACAGTGACACACTCCGTGTAAGGCAGTGACTTGTAGGTGGGAAAGCACCTCTCCCTAAAAGACGAAGACTGAAGTTACCTACATGTGCATCATCTTTCAGATACCCTTGGACTGACAGCTACCCCACCTACATATGTGAAGTTTTGTATGGCAACAAGAAAGGGAAAGAAAAGTACTACTAGACTGAGATAATAAAAACACAAAACAGAAGAATAGGCTAAAAAGAAGCTCAGCGGCAGAATTAGAATCAAACCCTCCCCTGAAAACAGCAACAGGAATCTAGCCAAGAAACAATGGTCTTGGTGTATTTTGGAAACTAGAGGCAGGGTAATTATAGGCATATCTTCTTTAATCAGTAGTACATAAGAGGTATTTTCTACTACTCTGATTATGGACTTAGTCTTGTAAATTTTTACTTATATAAGCAGTTGTACTTAAAACGAATACTAAATGCTTGGAAGATGTTTATGCTGTTCTTTAAAACTTTGTTTATTGGGAGACTGAAACAAAGTGGTAGATTGTACCATCTAATTATAAAAAGAGGATACATGTTCAATCTAAGTATTGTGGCAATCCTCATCTTCTTTTAAGGTGAGCACCACAAATACTGAAAGCATTTGTGTTAAAAAAAAGGTTTAAAATTTAGATACTTGCTTTTCAAACTGAGGGTCAGTCTGGCAAATACCATGCTGTTCCTGTGTTCAACATTAAACATGCTGTATTTTACTTCTGAGATTAGGAGTTATTTTTAATCTTAAGTGCTGGACCTTTTTTGTTATTTTAGAAAGTGTCTAGATATCTGTAAATATTTACACACATAAATATTTTACAATCCATAGAATCACTTTAAAAACAGTGCACTTGCAGAAAAAGAATAATTTGCAAACATACTGTATTACAATGCTATTCATACAACATTTATGTTATATATTAAACAGAAATTATGATATATTCTTGTTCAGAAACTTGATTCTTGTTTCAACCTCTGACAGTATTATTTCATGATTTGCATATGGAAAATGGAAAGAAAACTATTTTATTGTCCTCCACTAGAGGGAGAGAGAGCAGCTCTTGTTGCTAGGCAGATTCTGAAAACAGCTTCATTCTGCACCACTTAAAGCAGTTATGTCAAATTCTGGGGGGAAACCCCCGAGTAATTTAGTCCATTATATTACTAAATACGAAGTAATTTTTAAAATATTAAAACTCTGAAATATAAGATTTTATTTCTGATAAGTTACTTTCTGCAATCATCACTGCACTTTCTTTAGAAGTGGATGTTAACATATGGATAAAAAAATCTAAATTAAATAGCAAAAGTAACAGAAATTGTAATCTTGAAAACCAGTTACTAATTTGATAATGAAACAAAATGCCCTGTATTGTACTTTCCATTCTGTATTGGATATGAAACATTCCTACAGGTACTGCACTGTCTTCACTGCTTCCTTAGAAATCAGAGCATGATTTCTTCCACCCAACAGATCACCCTTTATCTCAGAACCCCCGAGAAGTTTTACCTCCCCAAAGACAATTTGACAGTAACTGCTCAGAATGTGTCGATGTTTCCCTTTCATCTAAACATCCTGATGATCCAGTCAATGATATCCACTCCAAGGATGAGACACCCTTAGTCCTATGGACTCATGATCCTGCTGGTTTGCAGTTTGTTGTAGGGTGAGAAAACAAGCTCTGGTGGTCTGTGTGCTCCACAGAATGTGTGGAAACTGCTCCAGCTCACAGAAGCACGAGGCACTTGGTGCAGCTTCAGAGTACTGAATAGGGCTGAGTGGCTGATACCTGTAATGCCATTTGGACAGTGGGCAATCTGTAGGGAGGGGGTACCTGTAGGACAACTGTGGATGGCATACAACCAAAGACTGAACTTAGAACTCACTGCAGAAAGGGTACGAACAAATGCTGGGAGGGGTTCATGTGTAGATTGGCATAGTGATAATCTACCACTGAACATTTAATTGACCTTGAAAAGTTGCAAATATTTCTGTATATACTAAGATATGGACAAACTAAGCACAAGGCAACAATGTCAACTGTTGTTAGTTTGTGCTGTTACACATTTCAAAGGAAGCCCTCTGTTTACAGCTCAAGAAAAAGAACTATACAGGGAAACGTAACCCAGGCCTTAATGGAACGTTTGAATTTAATTTTCAAGTTTACAAAACACTCACAAATCAAAACCCCCCATAAAATATATCTCTATTTTGCACTTCTGTTTATATATTTAAAAATTTTCTAAGGAACTTGAGGTAATTTAATAATACATTCCATTTCCCTCCCGATCTTTGTTCAGGGAAAACTGTAGCTATTGACTGTATGAGTGCTACCGCCTGAAAAAAACCCCAACAAAATGATCAAGTGACATCAGAACAGTTACTGAGAAGGAAGGAATGACTCTATTTTGGACACATAATGACACTTTTGTACAAATAGTTCTGGCTGAGGTCCCACAGGGATCTCTGCTGCAGAATCTCTGGGTTTTGTTGGCCTATTGCAGATCAGTCACAACCCAGCTCTCCAAACTAGCCTGTGCAGCTTTGGAGAGTGCAACAGCAGGAGAACACTGAGACACCCTGGCAGCTTCACACAGCCTGAAAATACCTGGTTCAAGTACTGATGCAGACGACCTTATGAGATTTGAGCCGCTAGTCACACAATGCAATTTAGCTGTGAACTGAGGAAGTTATCTGCTCTGACTTGGCTGAAACAGCTCTCTATCCAGTGGAGAACAGTGTATGTCTCCTCCTGTCTCTAATCATTGTTTGCTTGCTCTGTTCTCATGAATCATAACACCATTGCAGTTCTGGTGTTTTTAAAAAAATACCTTTTCTGAAAATACATTGCTTTGGAATTTTATACAAATCAAGTTATTAAAATGTTGATGTTAGGGTTTCATAAAAGCATTGATACTTCATGATCTAGTTATAAAGAATGCAATACCTTAGCAGTGGTGCTACAGAGAACACAAAGGAAAATCACACAGTTCAAATCCATCTCAGATAAACTCAAGTTTACAAGCACACTCTTTTAGATCATATTTTCAAAATGTTTAAAGATCAGGAGACTCTTTTGACCTAAATGCCTGCCAGGATAAGCATGAAGAAAATCCACTGCATACAGATTAATACTATGATTTGAATGCCACAGAATGCAGGACTAAGCCCTGGTACCACTGAAAAAAGTAATTTGTATTAACTAGTTCAGTGATAATTTGACCTTGCTGGAATTTACAATTAATTTGGTACGTTTGCAACAGGTGCAAGCCATGACCAAGTCATGCAGTTCTCACTGAATGTTCTGAGATCTCCTACAAGCACAAGTTTGACCCGGAGGAAGTGACTGCAGTGCGACTGTGAGTCATATCGGAGGCCCCCGAGTTCTCTCTCCTCACACGGCACTTCAGATGTTCAGCCAACTGCAACCACACCCTTATGCTCACACGTTTTAAACCAGAAAAGCGAGATATCACCATGTGCAAAACATGTTAGTGTTACAACAGCACTTAGGACTAATAGAACTGTTCTTGATAACATAGTTTATTTTACCTCCTCAATATGCAAGTTGGATTGTTAACACACAAAGCTGAAATTGAGTAATGCTGCAGAAAAGGACTGTTTTATCACCTCTGCCTTTGTTTTGTGAGCAAGTATCATTCCTCCTGTGCTGTGACTTTGTGAATCAGGGAAATAACTATAAGGAGTTGAAGAACATTCATTTTCCTATGGATGTCTTAATCTACAACATGGAAACCCACATTTGCTGCTGCTGCTGCTGCTGCCACTGAAGGACTTGGGAGTACGTGGGTGGCAGCAGTTCAGAAGCAGAAGCCACTGTACGTACTGCTACCCACTCAATGTACCCTGCTGGCTCTCTAGGCTTCTTCTCCAGCTCAGTGGCCTGTTCCCACTCACTGTTCCCCTTCATTCTTGCCGCATTTCTCATGGCAGGAAGAGCCTGGCCCCAACCTTTCATGTGAGGCAATACTCAGTTTTGCTGGGGGAACTTCTTGACAAGACACTGATGAAATAGCCCCTCTGCTCAGCGGCAGGACTGTTAACCTCTGCAGCATCCTCATCTGCTAAGAAACATCCTTTGGTCCTTTCAATACACTCCAGGAAACTCTCACAGGATACAGAGAGGGCTTTTTACCAAGTTGAATGACTTTAAACTGAAACAGCATAGCTTTAGATTAGATATTATGAGGAAATTCTTCCCTGTGAGCATGGTAAGACACTGTCATGGGTTGCCCAGAGAAGCTGTGGCTGCCCCATCCCTGGGAGTGTTCAAGACCAGGCTGAATGAGGCTTTGAACAACCTGCTCTAGTGCAAGGTGTTCCTAACCATAGCATGTTTGAAACTACATATGTTGGTCCCTTCCAACACAAAGTATTCTATGATTCTGAAACATCCCTCTGAAGGATCTAAGGAAATTGGACAGGATCCTTTCCATATCTGTAGCTGCTGTAATGCATCAACTCTTGGAGAGAGAAGAAAGAGAAAAGACAAGTAGTTATTCTCCAAATGGAATTCCCCATGCCAGCAATGATAAAAATGTTGCTTTTTCTTCTATTTCTGAATTCTATTCCCATGGTCTATCCTCAGTCTTCGGTGAATTGAAGATAGCAAGTTAGTTCATTCTTTCCCATTTGAGTAAGACTGCAGCTATCATGGGGAAAATTGCTGAAAATGTTCATACTTGTTTGGGGTATTGTTTGGGAATGTTGTGTGTGGTGAATCCACCAAAGATATAAAGGATTCTCCTCAGAGAGGCAGTGGGAAAACAAGAAAATATGTATTATTTTTGTTTGGCAGGCTGGAGTTACCAAAATGAAGAGAACACATGGGCTTTTAGGGTGTCATAAAAAAGCTGTACCACTGTGCAGTCTCTGTGGCAAATTACACTATTAAGTTTAGCTTGTTTTCCTTTTGTCTTTTTTACCCCAGGCCCAGTGTAACATGCCCTCACAAATACACAGAATTCTTCAGTAACCCAAAGAAGCTACTGGAAGAAAGAGGAGGTAAAATCTATAAATGCCATAAATTATGTCTCCTCTTAACAATAATTGTAAAACAAAAAATTGACCAGATTATTTGATGATACTTTGCACTGGTTAAAAGTTCAGCAGTTGAACAAAACTGAGGGGAGGATGTTTTTTCTGTGCTATATCTTGATGCTGCAGCAACCAAGCTGTATTTCAGACTTGTCCTTCCTCATCAGTTGCTGTAGCACTACCATTTCATGGGAAGCAGGGAGGTGGCTTAATGAGAGCTTTAGGGAGGAGAGCTATCAGAAGTAGAGGAAAAATGCTGGGAAGTTAAACAGCACTTTATATGTTCATCAATACACATTTTCAGAGGGCTGAATGGTCTGTAAGGTCTCCAGCACAGCTGCCCTTTTGGACAATGGGGATTAAGCAAGTGGTTAAAGCCCAATGTGAGGCAAAAGCTGGAGTATAGTCTGGATGAATGAACTGCTAGGTGGGTTAAACCTGGATGGATTGCTGGGCTTGACGTGTAAGAATCAATGGGTTGATGTTTAGTTGGTGACCAGTACAAGCAAAACACTCTGGGGTCAATACTGGTGCCAGTATTGTTCATTACCTTCTTTGTAACTTGGATAATGACACAGGATGCACTTGCAGCAGATTTTCATATAAGTTCAAAGAATGGTTTTCAAACCAAACAGTGGAGGTTCAGTTGAGAGGCCTTTAAGAAACTTAAAAACTGGGGCAACAGAAACCTTAAGAAGTTTAATGAGGAGTGCAGAGTGTACACATGGGGTTGGATAGTACCAGGCACCAGTACAGGCTCAGAGCAGCAGCAGCTGAAAAGCATGAGGCTCTCACAGTGGACACTAAGTTGGACATGAGCCAGCAGGGTGTTTTCACTGTGGTTACAGTGAACCATACACTGAGCTACATTAGGAAGTTAGCTTGAACAGTAGATGAATAGAAATCATTATCCCTCTTTATTTATTGCTAGCGAGTCCACACCCAGGGTAATGTGTCCTGTTCAGGGTTCCCCAGTACAAGAGGGATGTCAAGAAATAGGAGAGGGGTGTGCAGAGGCTTACAGCATATGACTTGTGAAGAGATGTTGTAGAAGTTGGGCTTGGTTTGCCTGGCAAAGAAGAAAATAAAGGGAGATCTGTTAACAATCCAAAGCTGCCCCAAGTTCATTGAGCTGGACTCTTGCCAGCAGTAGCAAATGGTAAAACAAGGAGCAAAGGTCTGAAGCCGAGTCCCTGGAGCTGTGACTGGATGTGTGTGATCGTGCATGGGTGGTGCTGCACAGGAAAATGCTGCCCAGACAGCTCCCCAGTCTCTATCCTTGCAGGCTTTCAAGGGCAGGCTAGGCATGGCTGACCTGAAGAGCCTCCAGTGGAAGGCTGGAGAGGCTGTACCCCAGAGATCCCTTCCAATCACCACCTCTGTGACGATGCCACCACAGTGCCCCCCCCCAACAGTAAAGAAAATTGAGTTATCAATTCCTCCTACTCCTGCCTTCCTCCCTCTTCTCTCCATTCCTCTCTCCCTTTAAGTTACATTATGACATCTAATTACCATTATGTTTAAGGGATTAGTAAAACATCCTTCCTTTTCAGTTGGGGTTACTCTGCTTGCCATCTAAGCATTTTATGCAGTTATGATTTCTAAGGCACCAGACTCTGTCAGACTTGGTTTACATCTTACTTTACTGGATCAGGCACTTTATTCATCCTTGCCAAAAACTGCTGATATCATAGAACTGTCCTTCCCATTCTTACAAAATGGACTTTTTTCCTTACTGAACATAATTTGTACCCTTGCTGCTAGACCTACACAATTTAATGGTTAAAATTCAAGTAGATCCTTATATACACACCTTCCCAAGAGACAACATAAATCCAGGCTTACAGCCCAGAACCACAATGACATATGAAGCAGAACTGCTGAAGCAGTATGACACAGCTAAGTGAATTCTCCATCAGATCAAATCTCTGTTGGCACAAGGATTTAGGCACACAGACAGCATGTCAGGTACTGGAGGCAACGTGGGGTAACAGACAGTCAAATCTGTTTCCGTGGCAGATTAATAAAGGATGTTAGCATGTTAGATAATTCATAAATCCAAATGTATGTGTCTCAAACTTGAACAATAACACTAGTCAATAAGCTGCAACTTTCAAGTGTCAAGTCCCAGCATTACACCTTTTAGGAAGCCAGATTCCAGCCAAAAAGCTAATGCCAAAGTTAAATTCTGGATAGGAATGCCTGAACACTGTTCAGCAACGTATTACTGTAAAACACAAAGTAACCAGGGAATATGTATACTTCAGAATGACACACATTTGCAATGCAATATTATAGTCTTTTAAAATGGGAAATCTAGTTTTGTTTATGAAGGAGAAGTAAATAACCAAATCACAAGTTTCTGACACTAACCTAGTTGTTTATTCTGGAAAAGGATTATTTTTTGAAGACTACAATGCAAAGTAGTGTAAGTTTTATGTGAAGAATGAAGCCATAGCAACAGCCCATAGTCTGCCACACACCTGAACCTAACCTAGATAGAACTGTTTCATATGGATATATTTAACAGACTAAATACATAATGGAACAGCACATTTTAAATGAAAAGTAGATTAAATTTTCATGTGTAAACAGCAGGTAGACAAAAGAGTAATAAAAGTCAAATAAAAATGTAGAAAAAAATACATAAAAAGCCCCAAGCACAAAAAGCCCCTCAAACTAATTCTAACAGATTCTTTACCATCATGTCTTACACACAGACAGCATTAATAACACCATTGAAACATGCCTGTTGGCTTCTCCTCATTTTGTTTTCTTTCAAAGCACTTCTTATATATTCTTGAACAGCCTTCATTTGTACTACTCTGTGTAGTACATCAAGATCCTCTGATGATGCAAGTTTTGGGCCATGGCATACAATTGCTTTAGCCTGGGTATATTCACTGCAAATAGTCAAAGCAATGAATGCAGAATGTATATCTCTTGAGTCATATTATTCACAACCAAGGTGTGGATACTGGTCTGAAAAAGTAATGTATTTCTGCAGCTTTTCTCATAAGGGAGGAATATTTTGGAAACTTACTTATTGTGCAAATAAGGTACCATACAATGAAACTTTCAAGCTTCATTCTTAGGGTGTTTTGGCTAATAAATTGAACCAAGACATAATTCATCCGCCATTAGAGTGGCGATAGTGGCCGCTTTTATTGGACTACATCCTCTACCTCTCTGGGATGTAAATTTCCGGCGATAACCTGTGCAGCAATAAACTTCATTCAGCCACAAGAGTGTGCATGTGAGAGGACTGCAAATCTGCTCCGCCAAACCAGAATTAGCCGGTATCGCAGGAATGAAAGAGCGTGGAGATTTGAAATTGCAGGGAATGGAGACACGGCGGTGCAGAAGACGAGCCGCCAGCGGGGCAGGGGTCCCCAGCCCGGTGCCGCACTCCCACGGAAAATAAACCCCGGGGCGGCGAGCAGGGCGAGGCTGAGCGGAGCGGAGCGCAGGTGGGCACCGCAGCGGCTCCGGGGGCTCCGCTGGGCTGGGCTGGGCTGGGCGGGCAGGGACGGCGGTGCTGGCGGTGAGTACCTCGGGGGGAGCCAGGAGGAGCCGGGGGAGCCGAGGGGAGTCGGGAGAGCCGGGGGAGCCGGAGCCGGAGCCTCCGCACGGCACCGGCACGGGCAGGGAGCTCGAAGCGTCCGCGCCGCCTGCGGCAGAGACACGCTGGGCTGAGCTGGGCTGGGCTGATGGGACAGGGGTGCACTGAGCGGGGCTGGGCTGAGCTGGGCTGGGCTGATGTGACAGAGCTGAACTGAGCTGGGCTGGGCTGAGCTGAGCTGGGCTGATCTCAGTGACAGAGCTGAACTGAGCTGGGCTGGGCTGAGCTGAGCTGGGCTGATCTCAGTGACAGAGCTGAACTGAGCTGTCCGCCGCGGTGCGGGGACCCCTTGGATGGGCGGCGGGGACCCCTAGGATGGACGGCAGGGACTCCCAGGATGGGCGGCAGGGACTCCCAGGATGGGCGGCGGGACCGCCGATCCGCGGCGGGCCGGCGGCAGCGCTGCCGCAGCGGGGTAACTCGCGGTCATCCTTTGTGCTCCGGCGGGCGGGCGGTGCCGCCCTGCCCTCCCTTCGCCTGGCTTTCCCTCNNNCTCCCTTCGCCTGGCTTCCCCCCCCCTCCCCTGCCTTCCCCTGCCCTCCCTTTCCCTGCCTTCCCCTCCCCTCCCGAACGCCGTGCCCGCCCCGCTGCCAGCGCTGGGGCAGGTGGGGGGACCTCGCTGGAACGCTGGGGAAGGCGTAGCATGGGGAGGGGAAGAAGTACACCCGCTGCCTTCGGGCTGCTCTGCAAGCCGGTACAAAACAGAGGTGCACCCCTGATGGAAGCTGCCCTTTCCGTTGGCACCGTGAGGAGAAAAATGTGTTACTATGCGAGCCGCTTCCCGCAGTCCTCGGGGACGTGGTAGAGGGGTAGAACAGCACCGGGGTAGAACAGCAGCGGGGCAGAACAGCACGGAGGGGTCGCCCGGAGAGGTCCGAGCAGGGCTTGGGAAACAGCCCTCGGGGAGGGGCAGCAGGGCAGGGCAGGGCAAGGCANGGGACCCCCGATCCGCGGCGGGCCGGCGGCAGCGCTGCCGCAGCGGGGTAACTCGCGGTCATCCTTTGTGCTCCGGCGGGCGGGCGGTGCCGCCCTGCCCTCCCTTCGCCTGGCTTTCCCTNACCCCCAGTCTGGAAATGGAGCTGCTGCCGACTTCATGCAAACTTGTGACCCTGGCAATTAACTTAGACTTTTAAGCATTTAATTTCCCTGGTTTTGTGTTCCTTGCTGGACACGCACGGTTATCACTGTGGCTCTGACTGGCAGAAGTGGCCAGTGTCCACATTTCCAGTGAAGTCGGTGACAGCTGAAGTGCTGGGCATGTTGGCAAGGTGAGGTCAGACTGCCAAAACATACAACAACCAAAATAAACGATGTTTCCAACAATGTTTTTTTCCGTATGCCTTCAGAAGGCAAATAATTACGTGTGACGTGTCTACTGGGAATATTGCAAGCAAAACTCATTACTATTTATAATGCATTTATGAGTTATCTATTGGAAGTGCCTTTAAAGTTTGATTTTATTCTATAACTTTTAACACTGAGGGAGTCAAGTGCTGGAAGAAGTTGCCCAAGTATATGTCATTTTATTTATCGTATGGACTTTTTATATCAAGATCAGATATTTTTCAATGATCTAGTCCAATGACAAGCTACAGAGCCATAGGTCCACTGACACTACAGGGAAGTTGGGTGTTTTGCTGTTAACTTGGGTGTTATTACAGCACCTGCATTTGTCCCTAAAATAGCTCATGAGTCAGATTTTCAGAAAAGCTCAGCATCTTTGCAGGCACTAACGTTTGGGCTATTTTTCTAAGAGCTCTGCATACTTTGTGTGCAGAAAATCTAAAAAGCTTTTCTGAAAAAAAAAAAGGGTTCTTCTCCAGCTGACCAAACAGGAATCCAGATTCTCCTGCCTTTAAGTGCAATCCCCTGTGAGGGCCTTTATTCAAACACTATTACTGTGAGTGAGTCTTCACTGCTTTGTTTATTGGGGAAACTGGCGTGGCTCTCTAGGATTTCATAATTGCAAAGAGTCCCGCGGGCTCCTCTGCCTTTCTTGAGACTGTTCTGCATGAGACTGTTCTTGAAGGTGCTGTGGTGTGGGAAGAAGGTAAGTGCATTTCTCCTGGGCGCAATAGGACATGGGGCAATGAGTCAGTCATGAGGAGGGGATCCAGGATAATAAGCAAGAATCCAGTTCAAAGAGAAAACGTGCATTTTCTGAAGATTTGTGGAGGTTGATACAAGCATGACATTAACTGGCATCTACTCAATCTCAGCCTGTTCTGTCAGCAAGATGGCAAAGATGAGTGTCATATCTTTGCAGCTTGATGTCAATTATTTTTGCTTCAAATAATTTAAAATATGTAAGAGATGTGTCTATTTCTCATCCAAAGAAGAAACTTCTTGTATCCAATATCAGGAGTCAGGTGCCACAAAACCAGTCAAAAGCATAAAAGGGAAAGGTGAGGCCTGACTCATTTAATCCTGATTCTGAATCTTCAGTTACATAATTTTGTATTTCATTATCTGAGATGTACCATAATATCCATCATACATTTTCATTTCACAGAGCATGTGATTTTCCTTCCTTCTGCTATTTCTCATGATTTTCCATTAGCATGATTATTCACTGTGTTTATCACCTTTATGCACTTAGTCTTTCTCTCTCTTGTGAGTGGGCTGAATCCTCCATAACTAATCCTTTAAAGCATAGGAACAGGGGATCTGGCTCCAAGTATATTATTAGGAAAGAGTTGAGATGTCATCTGTAAGACCTACCCTTTGTAGAAGAAGCATGAGGTATAATTGCAACTAAGACTATCCCAGGCTGTCCTCTTACGGTCAAAAAACCAGTCTGCACTACCACATGGCTCTGACTTGCTCCCCTGCCACCCTTCCTGTCTCAAATACCCTGCAAGACCTCTAGAAAGACCTGTAAACACCACCCCATTCTCTCTGTTTGTCAATTTGGAAAGAAAAACCTGTAAGGCATTTCAGTATCCGTTTCCACTGGCAACCACGTATGGACTCATTGATCTATCCCAGGGGATCTGCCCGAGCAGTGTTAAATGTGCACAAGTTCTTGTTTTTCCTTGCTGTGTCACCAATACCTTCCATGGCCAAGTTAGGGCTAGTGAGAACTTAGTCACTAAAGAGTATCCATCTATGAAAAATTAGATGCCAGGATTACAAGACATCTTATCTCCAGCTCACTGTATGAGGCAAATCAGTGTGCTCTTGGAGGAATCTGCGTGTCCAAGCTGCCCAAGTTGCACATTATTGCCTGTAGTGCCGGGGAGGGTTGGGTGGCACTTGACTGCAAAGGTGACTTACCCAGCAGCCAGGCTGGAGACGCTGCATGTATCAACAGGTGGTCACTGGTGGCTGGGAAAGGAGCAGCTCTCACTTCATCTCTGTATTAGTGTGGAATACATCAGGGCCACCTCTGAGTGTTCATCTAGCAATAAGAAGAAGAGTAAAATAGTTTGGAAAGGTAGAAACTTGAGAAGCAAAAATGTACTCGTGTTTAAAGACAAAATTTGAGTTGGTGCAGATCTGAGTTAGTCTGTTCACTGCCTGTTTGCAGCAGTGAGGAGCCAGCCCAGAGGAACACCTTCTGAGGGCTCACAGAATACATTAGGAGCTTTTTAAAAGATTTTTGATAACTTTTTTCCCTGTTTCAACTGTCATGAAGCTATCTTTTTATTTCACTGGAGAAGAAAGACAAAAAATCACCATCTCTGGTAAATTGTATCACTATATTTCTAGTCTCCATGGAAACCTGTGTGGTGCTCCACAGTTGGGTAATATTTCAATCTGTTGCAGCAGAAATCAGATGGAGGGAAGGCTGAGTTCTGCACCTTGCATGTTAATCAATCACAATGGTTTTGAAATTATTTTCACATTGTGTTGCAATATTTGTTTAGAGTAACAACAGACTAAATTGAAGCAATCCAATGAAGATAGCTATGGCCTGATCCTATGTACACCTATGCACATAACTCTGCCACTCAGTTTGGTTCTGATAGACACTGACATTAATTGGGGAGAATTCTTTGTTTTTAGTAGGATTACAAGAATTAATAGCATGGAAACTGAAAGTATAATAGCAAACTGTTTATCTTGTTGACTCTAATAAAAAGCTTTCCAGAGAGGTAGTAACAATCCTCTTGTTGTGATTTATGTAAGCAAAACATTTTGAAAATCAAACACCTTAATTCTTTATCTTGTTCTTCTGCCGCTAAGGAAGAAATACATCTGAAAACTGATTTCCTCTGAAAAGATGGGGTAACTTCATCTGCCTGCCTCTTCAGGATTTAATTTCTTTACTCCAAGCTTTATGAACTTTAACACAAAGGCAGATAATCTTAACTGGGACAGCACAAGGTGATACAGTGGAGAAATACACAGAGAGAGACCAGTCTTCTTGGTGACCACAGTCAGCCCATGAAGAGTGAGTGCTCTCAGCCACCTAAAAGTAAGTAGAATCTACAGCAGTGGAGATAATGCAGCCTACTGTCAGCCTATAAATACTCCTGCATAGATAGCCATGATAATAAGGTACACAAAGAAATAAATTAATTGGTCAGTTTTCTAAGCATTTTATATTTGAACAATGAATCACAATATCACTTTACAACTGCATTAAATCACGGTGGTGAAACATGATAGTGATTTGTGGTATTCACTATAAACAAACTACAAAGTCTGATGTTTTTTGTGTGTGTTTTTTAGGTATTTACTGCATTTGTTTCATAATACTGTGGAGAAAATGTATGCTAGTCGAGAGGATATTGGATATGATTTTGGAGATGACTCAAAAGTTGGAAGTAAGCCAATTAAGCCTAATCCAAACATCGATGGAGGATGGGCTTGGATGATTGTATTTTCCTCTTTCCTTGTGCACATACTTATCATGGGTTCCCAAATGGCCCTTGGAATACTCAACATGGAATGGCTTGAAGAGTTTAATCAAAGTCGTGGCTTAACAGCGTGGGTTAGCTCCCTCAGCATGGGCATTACACTCATTGTAGGTATGATCCAGCTCAGTTATTTCAAACCTACACAGATTTTTAGAATATGTTTGCCATCCATCCCTAAAGTGTTTTCTTACAGTTTCTCATTTTATTAGCTTAGCTGCCTAAGTTGTCCTGAGTCGCCTTTTTTAAGTCACTAGGATAAATTTTACAGTTTAGATGCAGAAAGGGAACAACAGGGAAGATGCAAGGGAAGTCAGTCAGTTCAAGAGACAGTGTGAGCAGGAAGGGCAGTCTGTGACTTCAAGGTCTCACACACATGTGGCTCCCTAGGTAAAGACTGAAAAAGCTGTGTTTAGATTTGTCTTAAATACTCCACTGAAAACAAAATAAAATGTTTAGTTTCTAGTTATTTGTGAAAAAAGGCCTGCACTCACACAGCATCAGCATTGGGAACAGCAGTTTCAGCTTATTCCTCTGTTTAAACTGTCTGTTCTTCATGGGGCAACTTTGATTGTGGGTCTTGCAGATATTTGCTAAATATTTGATCAGTTGGTCATATTTTTCTTTACATAATTTTACGGAGTAATAAAGAAAATAAACTGAATTGCCTGAGTTGCCTGATGTTTTACATTTTATTTAAAACATTAAAGAAGTTAACAAGTAAAACCAGTAGAGCATAAAGAATTAAATAAATAATTTATCTTTTCTTTTTTTTTTATGTTTTCAACAGGTCCTTTTATTGGTTTATTCATCAGCATGTGTGGGTGCCGCATGACAGCTATAATTGGAGGGATATTGAATGCCCTGGGCTGGATCCTGAGTGCCTATGCCTCAAATGTGCACTACCTTTTCCTTACATTTGGAGTGACGGCCGGTAAGAGCTGCTCTAATGTTTGAAAGTTCTTTAATTTTTCATATTTTTTTTTATTTCTTTGAAGGTTATCTGAGTGAGTAAAGAAGGAAGTTGGACCTTAAAGTTACTCCAGCTCTTCTTTCACACTCTTTACAGCCTGCTATCTTTTTAGAAAACTTAATTATTTACTCAGTGGATGGGGCTTTTATCAGTTTCACTGAAGTGAATGTATTAGAGGACATTTTTTATTAGACGAATTAATGCACCCCAAACTCTAACAAGTGAGATTTAAAGATATTAAAACACTGTTGAATTATATGTCTAGCTAACTCCTCTTTTTGTCACAGGAAGAAAAAGCAAATGTTTTCTCCAGGAGTTGCTCCACATTAATAAAACACTGGATTATGATAACTATGTACTTCTTCAAAGCCCATTTTAAAGGGTGAAGTGGGTTACAGCTGGTAGGCAGATAAGCTTCATACAGCACCTCGCTCAGTCTTCCACAGTGGGATGGGGAGAGAATCAGGAAGGTAAAAATGAGATAAAGACATTTTAGTACGTGGAGCAAAAGCTGTGTGCACAAGCAAAACAAAACCAAGGAATTCCTTCGCTACCTCCCATGGGCAGGCAGGTGTTTAACCATGTCCAGCAAAGCAGGGCTTGGTCATGTGTAGCTATTACCTGGGAAGACAAATGCCACAACTCTGAATGTCCCCCATTCCCCCTTCTTTCCCCCAGTTTTATTGCTGAGTACGACATCATGTGTGGGTGTGGGATATTCCTTCAGCCAGGTGGGGTCCCCTGTCCCACTGCATCCCCTGCCAGCTCCTTGTGCTCCTCCAGCCTGGTCACTGTCAGGGTGGGGTTAGAAACAGCAAAGGCCTTGGTGCTGTGTGAGCAGCAGCTAAAACATCCCCCTGTTATCAGCAGTGTTTGGGCCACGAATCCAAAACACAGCACCCAATAAGCTGCTAGGGAGAAAACGAACTCCATCCCAGCCTCAGTTAGGATAATGCACAGGGCTGGATTTCATACCTAGTTTCTAATAAAGGATGTTCGGATTGTATCAACAACCGCCTAAAGTAACTAATATTGCTACATTTTTTTACAGTCAAAATGAGTGAAGTAATACTGCATCATTGTAATTGGAATTAGATGTCTAGAAAATCTTTTGACATGTGTACGAGCCCAATCAAAATATGAAAAGGCGTGTGTTTAGGCATTTTTCTTCAAAAACAACAGATCGTTAGTGCCTGTGTGCTCCCCTTCTAGCAATATGTGTCTTGTGAAAATATTTAGTTACTCTAAGTTATGTAGAAGAGCCCAGTGCTTAAAGCACTACTTAATTTTATTTACTGTTCATTTCTGGAAAGAGATACTGTTAACTGATACAAAACAAAAATGTCAAAGTTATCCATGTAAGAAATTAAAAAATTTGGCTTTAATTATCATTTGAGTGACACTGAGCAATGAAGGGGCTTTGAAATATTACTCACCCCACAGGTAACTTGACCAGTTACATTTGCAAACGAAGCAGTGTCTGTGTTGTATGTGACAGATGGAAACTTAGGAAAAAAAGGAATTGTTTGCAATACCAATAATAGCTTCAGGACCCTGCATTCTCTTAAATTGTCCTTTCATAGAATTTATAGAAAGCTACAGAAGTTCTATACATAAATTTTTATCCAGCTTTGTGGATGGAGAAATACTGAAACTATCCAGGATCACTGTGATGGCTCTTTATACCACCACACCACAGACCTCAGTAATGCTGCACAGCCCTGAACAAAGATCAGCCATCACAGCCAGGGCTTTGCCTTTTTCAGTTTCCATATATACTGAATATAATTGAGCAGGCAGGAACCTACACACTTTTGCTCTTAGCCCTGGCTGCTTTTCAGAAGGAGTACATATAAAACAGCAGACAAATGACAGAGATTACATGGAGAATTTAAAGAGGGGTGAAAACTGTATTGCAGAAGAAAATCAGAAGCAAGCTCTAATGTGAGGTGGAGAAGTGAAATGCTGTTGCAGGAGTAATTCTGGCTGGAGAAACAGTGTGGAGATGCCTGAGATATTCCTTCCAGCTCCATGAGACATCCGTTCCCTGTCCCCTGACTCACCATCCCCTCAGTCACTGTCCCCTCATGCATTCCTCGCCTCAGTCCCTGCCCAGGCGCTCCCAGCCCCTCATTCCCGGGGAAGTCTCTGCCCTGTTCTCGTGGCTGCTGCTCCCTTACAGTGGCTGCCTCCTGCTGCCATCCATCACTGCTGGCTCTCCATGCTGTGCTGGGGGCTTACCCTGCGTGTCCCTGTGATCCCCACTGTGTCTCCCTGTCTGCAGCCCGTTCTGAGGGGCCCCTCAGCTCAGGCGGTTCTCCTTCCCCAGCTCCGTCCCAGCTCTGCAGCGAGGGGGGCAGAGGAGCCTTGTCCCCTCTGCCGGCCCCGCTGGCACAGCTCGGTGTCCCCAAGGCCCTGCATGGCCAGGGCAGAGCTGAGCTGGCCCTGACAAACCTGTGAGCAAAAGGCACACAGAGCTTCATGTCTCATGGGACTGTGCCGTGCTGTGTAGCCCACAGAAGGAAAAGATCAGATAAACCCATTTCCAAACGCCGTGCTCAGTGAGCACTGGTGCAGGCGGGAGCTGATTCCTCACCACAGGCAGGGCAGCCAGCCCGAGGAGCTGGAGTTCTCCAGGGGGAAAAAGAGGCCTCCCTGAACTCTGTGGCTGGGTATGGGGAGGGACACTTGTGCAAAATAAAAACCTGATTGTGTATATGTCCAGCAAAGAAGTAAATACTTCTAACAGGCAAAACAGGTCAGCTCCAGTCATGGTCACTGCTGTGATGTGAGGGGCTTTTTTCAGGCTTTGCTGGAATCACTGCTGCTTCTCTGACCTAGCTATAGTTAGATCATGCTGTAGCTGCATGCAGCTACACTATCACCTGTTTAGGAAAACTTCTAAGCCCCAAAACACTCTTCTGAATTCTGGTCACAGTGAATTGGGAAGCATCTTCTGCATACACCCTTTCCAATTCCTCTGTGAGGAATATGCTGGGAGAAAAAAGGGCACCTGTTACCTTTAACGATGTGTTTGCACAGCTCTTAATGCTTTCTGCTTGAAATATATACCATGAATACCTTGTTTTTGA
This sequence comes from Campylorhamphus procurvoides, assembly GCA_013396655.1. NCBI lineage: Eukaryota > Metazoa > Chordata > Aves > Passeriformes > Dendrocolaptidae > Campylorhamphus > Campylorhamphus procurvoides. The sequence continues at coordinate 1,800,809 of WBMV01002345.1, forward strand.
CTACAGGGGAGGGGTTTTCTACAAAATCAGAGATCTGCCTGTGCAGCTACTGTGTGGTCCTCCCTGGACTTCCCTGGAGTGCCCAAACAGAACCAGCCTGGAAGCCACCCAAGGTCCATCACTGTGCTAACCCTGTGCTGACTCCTGAAACAAATCACAGTCACTGTGGCACCACAGTTACAGAGCAAGGACAGACACTCAGTGTCAATCTTCACTGCTGGGGGACTTAGGTGAAGGCAATAAGATGTGCTCCCTAAGCAGTTTGGTCACTGATACAATCCATGCAGGTATTACAGACACAGAATGGGGTGTGTCTGTTCGTCCCCATATTAACTGTCCCTGATTGGTTGTAGGGTGTTTGTGGCTTTCCAGCAGTGTCATGCTGAACCTGCGGTAAAGGTTTTATCTTCCATGTGGTTTAATTCTTTGCAGTAGTTAAGTATCAGTATTGTATTCTCACTGCAATGAGTATTGCAAATTTTGGAAAATACTACATGGCAGAAATGAAAGCTAACATCAGAATTGAATATTTATTATTGGTTTTACCACTATGTTCATACAAAAGTTAGGAATAAAACTGATCTGTTTTTCCCTGCTTTTTATGTTGGCAAAAGGTTCAGATTTATTTAGGGTATTTATTTGTTTGTTTGTTTGTTTGTTTTCATAGGCATTGGAAGTGGCATGGTTTATCTGCCCGCAGTGGTCATGGTAGGGCAGTATTTTCAGAAGAGAAGAGCACTTGCACAAGGCCTCAGTACCACAGGAACAGGATTTGGAGCTTTCTTAATGACTGCCTTACTGAAGTACCTCTGCACTGAATTTGGGTGGAGGAATGCCATGTTCATCCAGGGTGCCATCTCTCTGAACCTCTGTGTCTGCGGGGCGCTTATGAGACCACTCTCTCCCAAAGACCTTAGTGAAAAATCTCCTGTGAGAAGTGACAGTGAAGAGAACCAGGAAAAAGCTCTGTCCCATTCTACAGAGACTATAAAATCTAATGAAGTCCTCAGTGAAGAACCAGAGAAAAAAGAAGAGGCAACAAATGAAGAAGTGCTGGAGAGTGTTCAGCACACAGAAACTGGAGGTAACTCTAGAAGCAGAAGGAATATGCACGGACTGCGCATTCTTAAGACAGTGAGCCAGCTGACACTTACAGTCAGGAAGGGCTTTGCACTATGGTACTCCAGCTACTTTGGAGCTGCATCACTGTTTACCAATAGAGTATTTGTGGCCTTTATAATTTGGGCTTTATTTGCCTATAGCAGCTTTGTTATTCCCTTTATTCATCTTCCAGAAATAGTCAAGCAGTACAACTTATCTAGTCAGGACAATATATTTCCTTTGACATCCATTATAGCCATTGTTCATATTTTTGGTAAAGTGATCCTTGGTATTATCTCTGATCTCCCATGCATCAGCACATGGAATGTCTTCCTCATGGCTAACTTTACCCTGGTCACCTGCATTCTTACTTTGCCACTAATGCAAACATATGTCGGCCTGGCTGTGGTTTGTGCTCTAATAGGATTTTCTAGTGGCTATTTTTCTCTAATGCCTGTTGTGACTGAAGATTTAGTTGGAACTAAAAACCTTGCAAATGCCTATGGCATCATCATTTGTGCCAATGGAATATCTGCATTGTTTGGACCGCCCTTTGCAGGTAAAAAGTTCAAATTGCTAAACAACAGATGTTTGTATAATAACTGTGTGACTCGTTCTATTACTAAACTTTCCTGTGTAATGAGCATGTGTAGTTAACAAAATACCAGTTCCTCCAGAATGGACTGTAACATCCAGCTTTACATTGTACAAATTTACACATCACGTCTGCTGGGTATCAGCTCACTATTCACACATTGCAAATTACAGTTCTTGGAAATAACCCCAAATCTATTGCAATCTATGCTTTCAATGACATTTGCCTTAAAATAGTATCATAAACTTTTTTTTTTGGTGTAGTATATGCACTATATATACTCATTCTTCTACCCACATGAAAAAATGATGATTAGTTCCCAGGACAGGCAGATGTTTGTGCTGCAGTATTACCCTCAAGGACTGCGGTGGGTGTTTGGGTGTCACCACTCTAAGCGGCCAGTGGATGTCTTTAACTTTGCTTTGCCTTCCTTCAGCCAGAAATACCTACTTTGGGGACTGCAGTACTTTACTGCCATCCACAGCAGAAGATAGAAGTGCATGTATGTTATCCCTAGAGTTACCTAGGTTTGAACAGACATTCATTATGAATTTTCTCATAGAAAGAGATGGGGAAGTGCAGAAGAGATATGGGTACTGATTGTCAGTACTACACCAGACTACAGCACTCTTTTACAGGGGTGCTTGTCAGAAGAAAGCAGAAAGAACCCTTGAGAGTCATGGCCATGGCCAGCTGGGGATGGCTGTAGGCTGAAGGGAAGCCCCTGGCAGCACAAGCAGCCCGGAAGAGTGAGAACACTGACACCTTCTGTCCCCACCACCGAGTGAGCCAATATAAGTAAGAAGAAAGCTCGCTCAGTGCCCTTTGAAAAGCAGCAGTGTTTTCCTCTGCCATGTGTTCTCTCAGCACCTCCCAGTCTCTGCTGAACGTGGCTCTGTGTCTGGTCATTGGTTACAAAGCAAATAGGATGCAAGTGGGTGATGTAAAAAGAGCTTCTGATCTTGTGGTTACATCAGAATGCAACCAGCACGACATGAGAGAATTTTGCTTGGTTGGGTTCTGAAATAACCTTAATGTGTTTTTGCAAAGGAACTGAGGTTGGAATGAGAATCGTTGCAGTACTGAGATTGTATCTCTTGAAAAATCTTATTGGCATGTGAGTCTTTGAGGGAGCTATTGGGAATGTGTTTGCTTGCACAAGGCACAGCATTTGAACTAGGCAGTGTTGGGCATTTCACAAAGGCAGTAGTGGGGTGGAAGAACTGATTGATTTGGGATTACAAAATGTCTATTTTAAAGTCAGACCTGTGATAACTTGTTTAATTTTTTTTTCCTGAAAACATCTATGGATTTGACTGAAATGTCATGAGAGAAATGTGAAGTATTTTTTGTATTTTCCCATGCAATATACCTTGCTGTCAAGCTTTGTAACAAACATGTTTTGTCCTTATTTTCCAGGTTGGATCTATGACATCACACAAAAATACGATTTTTCTTTTTACATAGCTGGATTGCTATACATGGTGGGAATTATATTTTTACTTATACAACCTTGTATTCAAAAGAAACAACCAAGACAAAAATCTACAGAAGAAGCACAAGTATAGAACAAATTCCAGAAGTTTTTTTACAGCACTTTTTTTGTTTTCCGTTGTGTGACAGTACGAAGATGGTTTTCTTACGGACACAATCACATTGAGCTGCGCTTAAATGAAAAGCAAATGTGCTCCATAATGCTAATAAATTATTAGAAACATGCTTTTAAAAATGAGTTAAGATCTTCTGCTTTAGAACTACCAAATACAGTGATTAAAAGCACACTGCTAGTCTTTTAATGTCAGGACAGTGCTAGTAGCCTTTAGCCTTGCTTCTCTTTCAACTTTTCACCCCTAACCACTGGTGAAAATCCACTGACTGCAATGCAGTTACTTGTGATTGACACTAGTCCTATGAGAGAATTTGGTCAGGACAGGAATGATTTATAAAAGTCCTTCCTACTATGTATTCAGTCTGATAAGAGATTAGTTATGGAGTATAAAAAAATGATTGTATTTCTTGCCTGGCTAGTCAAGTACTATTGAAATGCTAGCATAATAATTCCACTAATTTAATGTTTAATTAAAATTACTGTTTTTGTGATACAAAACTGAGGAAAAGTTCTTATATTTTTCTGAAGTGACTCATTTGGACTTGATGACTCTTGTGTGTCCCTTCCAGCTCAGAATATTCTGTGATTCTACTTCAAGGATCTTTAGTTTTATTTTTTTAAAAGTATCAACAGCATAATAAAGTAGCCATCCACAATACATAGGCTGCATTATAAATGCTGTGACACTTAATGCAGCTGAAGGAAAAAAAAATCATAAATGCAGAAACAGGAAACATATGGAAAATATTATTGACTGGAAAATGTTTCCAGAAACAGTCTGGGGTCTATGGCCCCTTTACCTAATTAGAGGTACTGTAGAACTTCATAACATTGCCATTGACCCCTCCATGGGAAAGAACTCTACTACAGTGCACTAAATTTTGTTACAATTCATTTAATAATAAAACCTGTTACATTCTGAGCAGTTGTGTTGCTGCTTATAATGTACACCATGAACTGACTAAGACTGGTCGTTTGTGAAGTTTATTCACTAGAAAATTAGATGGTGCAGAGCAAGGAAGAACTAAAGAACAATTAAAATATTCAAATAGGTTTTCTTAACATTAAACACCCCGTAACCAATGCAGAAGGTGTTGTATGGTGGGACAGAATGTAATTTTTTCATCTTTGAGAGGTGAATTTGATGTTAATTCTCCTATCAAATAAAAGCCACTATATGTTTTTATCCTCTTAGCTTTAGGAAAGTTTTTTGCATGACAAATCAGGTTCTTAGTTTTAACACTGATATGTGGTGCTGGAATTCCTTACAAACCCAATTGATATTATTATACTACTGTATTGAAGAACTATTAGTACACAGTACAGTGTGCAACACAATCAGTACACTGATCCTCTTAATAGCTGCAAGGTTGCCTAAGAAAAGGTTCTGAACCACTGTGCCTGTTGTTCTGTATTGCAATTCACCAGCTTCTTAGTGGTGCACTTCTAAAACTGTTGGCAGGGACATATTTGAAAACAGGTCACTGAAATGAGCCAAGTTACAAAATAAAACCTTAAGAAAACTCTGAAGTACTTTGAGATTAAATCAGTTCAATCATGTAGTAGTTATGGCCTTTAAAATTCACATAGAACAACTGAGGTGGCACTGAACTGCAACAGAGTGTGAACACACAGTAACTTCTTAAAATCAGCTTTTTTGTTGGAGAAAATGTTCACATAAAATTTCACATCAGTTCTATGTTGCAGGTTTAATGTCTTCTTGTTTTGAATGCTGCTGATAGCTTATTTTAACTGAGCTATCTTTTATCTGTGAAATATATATTGAAGTGATTATTTCCCTAATTTTCCTTTTTTTCATTTTCTTTATGAAAGAGACATACCCTTTATACATAGATCTTCACTTTGCCTTTTGTCAAAAGCAACTTTATTTGCAAATTACAGTAATAAATAATATGCTGTTCACTTGTGATATCTGCAATATATCTTTTGATAGAGGTCCTTACTGGGCCATATGGTGGGAATAAACTTACATTACCCAAAAATACACTTTCTGTTCATTTATTAATTAATACAGTGTTTATCCACATAATGAAATTTTTATTTCTCATCCTAAAAGAATCACAAAGAAGAAAGTATAATATGTGTTTCTTCTAATATCAATGATCACCAAATGCTTCCATAATATTGGTATATAGTTGTAAACCAAAATATTCTTAATCTAAATTAGCAAATATCTTTGAAGTATTAAAGCACTGCTTTATAAAGAAACAGAATGATACAAGAATCCTGTATTCATAGTTTTTAATCAATTTATAAAATTCAAGCTTTATACTTGACATGTTAGAAGATTGTAAAGTCATTACACTCTTCAAATATGCACTGTTATATCCAAACATTGAAATCACTGTTTTTAATACTTGGGTTCTAAATGTAGACAATTGCAAATTACATATTAATCACCTGGTAGTTTCAGGGTAACAGGATTTGGCCTCTTAAATACTGCAGCTGATTGTTGGAGCAAGTCAGTCACACCAGTAAGAACTGCCTTCATCTTACAATACTCTTAAGAAATGATTGTTAGTTTTGAAAGATAGCAAATATCTCTTATTAAATATGCAACTTGAACAATGGAAGTCAATTAGTTTCAAAAGTTCCTGCATCAGCACCATGAAGGAAACATGTTGTGCATGTGCCATCCTGGCAGAGTGCCTCTAACATGGTGTTGAAGGATTGTCCCTGATGAGGATGATCATCTGATCCACACCCTCAGTCTCCAAAGAAGTTTCTTCTCGGTGACAAAAATATTATTTGTTTCAAGTTTAGATAGTTAATTTTAAAAAAAGTCAACACACATCAAACTCTCGAAACCAGCTACATTTTATTGGCCTACAAACACTGAAGATTTACCATGGGGGACAGTAAAAGCCTCAGCATTCAACAGCAATTTTTGTAGTACAATGTAACAGATGCTTCGACAAAGATACTAATGACAATGCCACAGAGTCTGCTATAAGCCATGGAGCATGTATAGCATATATATAAACCAGAGAAGTCAGAATGAAGAAGTACAAAGAAGCTGCACCTCTTATATTGCTAGTAACTTTCAGTAACTGCTATGATGCTGATTATAACACAATTTCAAGATGCTCAATATATTAAACATTGTATTATTTTCATGTTGCTCCTAGTAAGACATATTTTGTTTTTCCTCTTTCAATCATCTGCCTTCCCCAGTAAAAAAGTCCACGTGTCTGACCTCATGAACACCAAACCCACACCTTATAACCATTATAACAGTTGCTTCAGTGAAAAATGCACCTTTATTCTGTTAGTTTTTTATTCTGAGCATCTTGTTTCTGCCTCCTCCTTCAGAGTTCTGGCTGCAGCTGATGTCTGTGTGTGAAGAATGGTTCCCAGGGCCCTTCCTGTGCCAGCTCCCTCATTTCAGGTGTGATTGTGTCACACAAATTCCCCACAATAGCTTCCTGTAGCTCCCTGTGATGTAGGTAGTTGTAAAAGAAAGTAGAGCCTTAGAATCATAGTTTGGCTTACTCATTGCTGATTATTGTACTGCACAAAATGTGTTTAGACAGCACAGAGGCCTTGCATCAAGGTCACCTGCAATGCAAGCTGCCCACATATCTTCAAAGATGCAGTTTTAGTTAAAACTCAGAAGACATCAGTGGAAGTTTTGCCCAGTGTTGCTAGTGCAAGATATCACATGTTCTTCTGAAAAGCTTTTTCTGGTACGATATCAAAGGCCTTTCTGCCACACTAAGAGCAGCTGTAAGGCTACATACTCTCCTGGTACGTAGTTCATACAGCTGCTCTAAAATCAACTACGCCGGGTAAATTGATGCCAAAAAACTTGTCAGGATGTCGAAATCACATCAGAAATACAAATCTGTTGCCAGGGAGGTAAGAGAAGCCTCAGGGCTTACAACCGGAGTGCCATTTTAGGAAACTTTCTGAAGTACTGCAAGGATCAAGCCTGTTTCTCAGGAGATGTTTCTCTCTTTCAGAATGACTTCACAAACAAAAACAAAAGGGAATATTATAAAGAGGAAGAAAAAATTATGGAATTTGTTAGATGACAGAACTATCACAAAAAAATTAGGACGATACTCTGTGTCATTGTATTTTATCTACCCATTGTAAATTATACAAGAGGACAGCAACATTGATTTTTCCTCTGAACATTCCACCTTTCTACATGTGCAATTGCAGGGACCTAAGTGCAGTTGTACTCGATGCAAGTGGCTGGTAAGAGGCAACAGCAAGAGAAAAGCAAAATCCTGGTATAACTTCTGTTGCTGCTGAAGGAGCTGGACACCTTGAACTGCTTAACTCGCTGCCTACAGCAAAGCTGTCACAGTACGTGTTGCAGACACGCAACATCCTAGCACATTTTGGCAAATGGAGAGCAGGGATCGTTGAGGCAAAATTGCTATAGAAGCACTGAAATGAAAATATGTACTTTTCCTAAGTTTTCCCTAAGTCCCTGCGTGGTCTCTGCCTCTCCCCATCCAGCTTTTCCCATGAGGAAACAGACACCGCCAAGTCAGAGCCAGCGGAGACTGGTGTTTAGTACCACACGTTCCTATTTGCAAACACAGTGTTCTACAGAAACAGACACAGACAGACAGACAGACAGACAGACAGACAGACAGAGGCAGCTGAGCGCTCCTGGGGCCCTCTGGCGGCGGGACGGGAATTCTGCGGGAGCCCCTCCGAAATCACCTCCAAACGAGTCCTCAGCCCGCGATTGTGCCGGGACAAATACTGGAAGTCCGAACACGGCGTTTTATAATTCCACAGAGAGCAGCATTCATATGCATAAACTAGTCCGGGAATGAAAACTCGTATTATTTGGGTAAACTTTAAATTCCCTAAAAATACTGCTGAAAAGAGAGGGAGCATGGCACTACTGCTTCTAGTAGATTATTTCATTGTGCCAAAATCTTATCTTTATTATTGTGCAACTTAATTCTTTCTAGGATTTCCTTAAATTCCAGAATATCCAAGGCTTTGGGTTAAACTAATGAAAAGTTTACTGCCTCGCACGGTACCTCACGCTGCTCCACTCACACTCTGCAAATGACAGATGAATTCCAAATATACTAATAGATAAGTTCCTGACTTCTCTTCTATCCATTCTCTTCATCTCCTTTAGTTGTTTTTGTTCCCTTGTTCTCTAACCATTTGTTTCCCTGTCACAATATCAACTGTTTTATCTTCAAACTGAAATAAAGCCCAGAACTCAGCAAGCTTACCTACTCCCATCTGGCCTTCATCTCTAAGTCAATGACATGCTCTATTTTCCTGCCTTGCCATGTTCTCCTATGCTTTCTTTGCACTGTCTCCTATTTCTTGTGCTCACTTGAACTCTTGCTGAAGCATCTGTACCATTTTTGCAGCTGCGCCGCAGGAACAACAACACAGCCATGTCCTCTGGAACTGTCAGCACTCTGACACAGAACTGGAAATGTTGGCCCACATATCCTCAAAGTAATACAAACCCGGGGAGCAATCTCCCCCTGACACAGTTTGGAGAGGTTCTCTGTACCAGACACATGTCCCACTCTCTGTACTACACAGCTAATCTGTCTCTTTGAAGTCTTTCAGAGTGTATCTAGTTGTCAAAGAAGACTCGAGACAATTAAACCTGGTTTTAACTTTTTCATAAGTTCTCACCATTACTTATGTTTTCATTAACTGCTCAACCCATAACTTGACAGGCTTCATTCCAGGCTCTTACAGCACCCTTGGGAATAAGAATTTATTTTTCTCTTTAAAACATTTCTCTTCCTATTTTTCATAAGTTAAAACCCTTCTCTGCCCCTACTGGAGTTATTGCAGCAGCCTTTTCTCAGGCTCTGACTGGGATAGAAAATAGAATTTTGAGGTATTCAGACACAAAGAAATAAGTTTCCTAGATCATAGCTCTGAACATATTATCTTTCTATCCCAATTTCCTGACCCTGCACAGACCAGGAAGCTGGGACAGATGACCTCTCACAGGCCTTTCCAGTATGACTTTTCTCTTTTGCACCAACAGATTGCCCCTCATTCTCCTACAACTTCCAGGCTATCCTTCCAATTCATTGCCCCTTGTTCAGCACGGAGAGACCACCCTTAGCTCCAATGAGCCAATAGTGGCAACTTGTTACTCATTTCTTAACATATCCATTCAACATGTTCATACTACTTCCCATACTTTGCTGAGAGCTGGAAAGAGCTTCCTAGCAAGCAAGCATAAAGGCATCTCTCTCCTCTTATGTTTCTTACAGTTTCTTGATGTGAAGTCTACCAAAATACATTAAAAAAATTCTCTTTCCTTGTGCTCCTGTCTTTTGTCAAAGACGTAAAATGTAAGGAACGTCAGTGACTTTTTGTTTTCTTATGAGTGTAGCATAAGGGAATCCCAGTCTGTGGCTGAAGTTCCTAGACATTACAATAACAGGAATCAGAACACAAAGCCAAGGTTTTACATGTGCAATACTTAATCCTGGAAGTCATGCATAGCACCCAGCCATGGGCTGTAATGGAATTATCTGGATCATTGTGTTTATTATAAAACGAAAGTTTTCAGGGTAAGCACAATCTAAGAGCCTTTTAAAGATCTAGCTTTTACTGCACCCATTCACTTATTGTCTCAATAAAGAGACAATCCTTACTTTACTTATTGTCTTAAGCAGTCAGATTAATGATTACGTTAAGCCAATGAGATGAATCAAAATGGACATGCTGCACAGCAAAGCTAACTTTTTTTTTTGTTTTAAATTTTTACTGTTTCAAATCTGTGTGAAACTTGAGAAAGTCTGGCAATATCTTCAATCTTCAGAAAGGAAATGATGTACAGGAGCAATGGGACAGGAAGCGGTTCCAGGAAGTCATAGTTACCTCGGCACAGGCTGAGGACATGTTCCAGAACTTTGGCACCAAACACTACAGCAATCTGAACTGGGGAAAAAACTGAAACCAAACTCCAGTGACAATACATTTGTAAAAGCCTGAAATTTCTTACCAATAATCTCAAGTTATTCAAATTCATGTTAAAAAACCCCCAGCAAACCCAAAAAACCAACAGAAAAGTCAGTGCTTTTTTTATTGTTTTCTTTTTAGAGAAAAATAACATTTAACATGAATGTCCAGATCCATTTTTGGATCAACTTTCCTGCACACATGTATTTTTCTACATAAAGACTGGGCTAATTACTCAGGGAGAGGTTAGTAAAACAACTGAAAAAGTACTTCAGTCATCTGCTTTGGGGAAAATAATGATGGCTCTGACAGCAAGAGTCTCTGTAGTTCTGCTTCTTATCTTATACAGGTACAGTTAGATCACCAACAGGAAATTGCAGGCAGTTACCTTCTACAGTGACATGACATTTTTAGACTCATTTCTTTGTAATTTAATACACCATCAAATTCTCTTTCTGTGGGTCTCCTATTTAGTTAGCTACTGCCCATCCCGCAGTCATACAGGCAATTATTTCTGATTCTGTGTCCAGCTTGGAACTTGGCCTTTTGAGTTTAACACTATTTCTTCAGATCACTTATCTATTTTATCAAATTGTAATAAAATTACTAGTTCATTATAAAACAGAATCCTGAATTCAATTTACTACACTGCTAATGAACAATCAACAGTACATTTTGATTTCCTAAGATCTAACAAAATGAATGCAGTCATTCAGATTAGAACAGGATTTTTTCCCCCCTTTTCATATATAATCATAATTTAAAGCAGAATTACTCCTTTTTGTATTAGGAATTTTTTCTAATACATCCAAAATGGTTTTTTTGGGGGGGGACTTTTTGTTTGTTTGATTGTTTTTAACTAATTAGAATCCATCTTCTCATGTACATTAAGAACGATAAAAAGACAAAACCAGAATCATGGAAGGTGAAACCATACTAACTATTGGCCAATTTTTATGCAGCAGTTTTCCTTCTGAAGTATTTTGTAAGGTTAGTTTCAAGGCTCAAGCTGATATGACTACACTTGAAAGAGCTTCGAAAATGACAAGATTTCACTGTTAAGATGTTAGGAGGTTTTTGTTCTTTTCCCCCCCCAGCATTCCTAAGGTAGCTCCGTAGAAGGAAGCTGTTGCCTTATCTTCCTTCATGGCCTTGGGTAGTGGCCCAACATTATGCAAGCTTTCATTTCTGTGCTGCAAGTGCAGTTTGCTGTCAGTTCTCCTATGCTTTTTTGCTTTCCAAGCATCTGAGCTCTATATAGTTGGTAATTTTCCTCAGATTCCTTATGCAAGTACAAAATGATCTACATCATCAACTAAAAATGGTCGGGCTGATTAATTCAAGCTGATGTGGAAGGATGATCCAAATCTTTACATAGTGGGAACAACAATGATGTTTACACTGTGCATCTAGTTCATGTTGAATATTAAGCAGGCTACCACATGAATATTTGAGTTTTTCTTTAAAATTATTTATTTCTAGAAATAACCAGATGATCTGTTTTGGCTGTTTTAAAATATATTTAGCTGTGTTTATTTTGCTCTAATGTATCTGCAGCTAATTATGAACTGTGAAAATCTATTGAAAACAGATTTTTCTATAAATATTTTTAATAAATTTTCTATGAAAATTTCATCCTGTGAGTGCTGGAGACTATTTGATGACTTGTATTATTTGTTCACTCATCCAGAAATGTAAGTAGACCTCCCTTTTCTTGCTCTACACTATCATCAATTAATTTTCCATCACTGCAAAACCATATACAAAACCTTGCTGTGCCCTCTTGACTTTATGGAGATTATGAAAAGAAACTAATAGTAAGTTATTTCACTATCTCAAAAAGAACAGAAGACATTTCAAAACAAACATGGATGTTTATAGCTGTATGGTAGTCACTATAAATTTACTAATTTGGCAATGTTAGTTGTTTAAGCACCTTTAAAAAAAAAAACAACTTAAAAAATCCCAACCACATGAAAACAGATAAAATCCTGGGAATGATAACAACAGGAAATACCAATACTTAACAGGAAAACATTAGGTGGTAGAGGTAGGTACCAAATATTTAGCAGCAAACCAGGGGTCACATGAGATTTTTTTTTTATTTGAACCATCCTTTGGCGAAAAAATCAGTAAGGATGACTAGAATATTATTCCAGTATATACATTTATCTATATATATAATGTTTGTGGAGAATTAAGAGAAAAAAATGATGATTTGTGAGTACTTAGGAGCAGCAAATCTCCTCTTAACAGGAGGTGAGGAGGTGTAAAAACATCTGATTGTGTGGAACAGCAAGAGCTACAGACAGAAATAGTGTCAGTATAACAATGTAACTCAGAAACATAGCAATTTATTCTTATAATATTTCTATTTATATTAGCACTTTTCTGAAAACATTTATATCTGATATTACAATTTTTATAAAAAATAGAGGGGAAATCCCCAAATTCTGAGATAATTTTAGAAGAAGGAACAAATGAGTAAATGTTAGAAAAGAATGGTGACTGTGGCTTTCAATACTTCCTATGGGATAGGAAACATCTGAGCCACTGGTAACACTTTTCAGGAAAAAGCAGGCAGATCTTATTTGTAACCTACTGAAAACACAGAGTAACAGTAGAAAACTGCATGTTAAGAATAATTTAATAATTTGAATCACTGTACCCAGGTAATGTGAAACACATGCTTTATTGTGACATCATATTAATATCAAATGCTGCAGGAAAATCTTACATTATAAGCAATGAAAAAAAAAACCACTAAAATCCTTCTCACTAATATATATTCATATGTAAAATCTACTTTTATGAGGAGAATAATAAAAAGAGGGAAACAAAAAAGTATAGAAGACTACTTCTCTGAAAGCTCAAGTTTATAAAAATTGATGATCAATTTTGCCACAAATTAAAATATTGTACAATTCTGCTTCAACTAACAGAGCAATTATGAACATCTACTGCAAACCCCAGCATATTTAAAGACACCCTGAGCCTGAGCCAAATTCAGCAGGCAGTCCATTTTCTCTTGGTTTGGGATACATTCATTCCTCTTCTAGTAAAAACAAGCAGTAATAACTGGAATTAAAGATTGGTTTTGCCATGGACTGTGAGTGCTGATTGAAACTTTTTCCATGGTTTGTGCCTATACCCAGCCACTGGAGCTCAGAATGTGCAGTCTTTCCATCCATGGAATGCTAACAGCGGTCACTTGCAGCCTCCCCACCCAACTGCCTAAGGAAGGGTTATTATTTCTAGGAAATCACTTGAAATCGATCAGTTGCAACAGTTATAAAAGGGAAGCAGAAACACAAACCTAACTAACCAACACAAACCTAAACATAGAAGTGCAGACCACATTAAATCACCAGCTCTAAAAATCTCTTGATTGTGCTGTAGGAAGTGTTAGGTTTTAATATGCAAGGCATAGGGAATGTGTTGGTCTTATCCAAGACCCTAAATGAAGATATACTCAAATTTATTCTTGAAAAGAGATATATAGTTTTACCCTCTTGCCTGTCACCATCCCATTTTCCCAAGATTCATATACTTCTTGGGAAAGCAGACCTCCTTCACCTAGGTGTAAATAACCATGGAATCCCAGAATGATCCACACTGGAAGAAACCCTCAAGATCATCTAGTCCAACCATCAACCCAGGACCATGATAATCACCCCTAAACCATTCTCCAAGTGTCACATCCAGATGCCTCTTGAAAACTTCCAGAGACAAGGACTCCACCACCTCCCTGAGCAACTTAAACAAGAGGATAATTCAAGAAGATGATGTCTCCCAAAGCTGTTGATGAGAAAAAACAGGGCTTCATTTGAAAATGACACCTTTCAAGTTCCTAAAGAAAATAGGATAAATACAAAGTCACATCCATAACTATTTTTTTTCAATGTCTGTACATAATCAGAATACAAGAGCAGTTCATTTAAAAAAAATAAAAATCTCACCAATCCAAGGTGTTTGCGTGTTATCAGGTCTCTTGGGCTACAAAAGCCTCAGATCTCAGCCCAGTCCCTGCAGGTCCAGTTATGAACTTCTCCATTTCCAGACTAGGTCACAGCTCACCTCTCCTATTCCCTGCAGTTACTGAATTAATGTGCCTTTTGGCTTAGTATTTTCAGGACAGTTTCCTCTGTCAGCCATGATCAAGATCAACCATATTTTGTGACACGACTATCTCTTAAAGTTAATCCATTACTGCGAACCAAGACTATAAGAAGATGCAGAGCTCCTTGGGACACTGAGTTCCATGGAACTTTGGGGAAAGGCATCACTATTTCAGATGTTCTCAGTGGCCAGTCTATCTCTGAGGTTTATTTAGTGGTGTCCCCACTGCCTCTCTCTTTGTGGCTGTAGCTCCTGAGGTTGTGTTGCACCTGTACAGTCCCAATTACCTGCTGCATTTGCAGTTACTTGTGTGAAATCTGACTGGGAATCCATTGGCTCATGACATGGCCAGCAAAACAACTGTGCTGGCACAGCGCATTATGAGTTATTAGCCATGAAAATATTGTTTTCTGGTCTACTTTTGTTGCTAAAATATCTGTCTTATAATGAAACTATCAATGTTGCTGGGATTTATCATAACTTTAGGTTTACTGTCACATCTTTTTGTTTTTTTTACATTTGACATTAACTTATATTAATAAATTAATAGAAAAAAGTATGTTAGCCAAAGCTATCACATCTTTCATGGAAGTTAATACAGATCAATATTGCTAGGTTTTTCCATTATATGCCACAACAAATTTGTAATTATTATTATCATCATACTATGAAGAAATGAATCATCAAAAAATCCTCCTGGGATTCTTTAATTTCTCCAGGTCTTAACTGATGAAATTAATTCCTAAGTGAAACATCCAATCACTTGAAAATTACTTACAATTGTGGAAGAAGAAAAATTAAAAAGGCAGAAGAAGAGAGTATCAAGTGCCATGAGACAAATACATTACTCAGATTCAGGTGTCAGATTGTGAAAATATTACCACAGTCTCAAAGGAAAGTTATCATAAGAGATCAGATCATGGTTACTTTACCAGCAGCTCTAGGACACACCTCAAAGGACAATAAACATCCCATAATGCACATAGAACACTGGTGAAATGTTTTTTACATACAAAGAAAAGGCTCCCGACCTCTGCATGCAAATTGTTTATAGAAATAAACACACACTTAAAGACATCTCAACTGGCAAAACTATAAACATTCTGGTTTTGTTTTTAATTTAGTCAGAGAAACACAATTTATCAGGCATTAAACTATGTGGTTAAGTAGAAATACCTATTCAACTTCTCAGGCATTCAAGAGTGGCAGTGTTAGAAGTTAAACTGTGATTTTAACATTTTGTTAAAATCAGAATTAATAGGACTGTTCAAAGCTCAGCACTTAAGACTGTCTGAAAACTCCGGAAAAAGCTCCCCAGAAGTACATGTTCAACTCACATTTTCAGAGACAGAAAATCTGCATTACAAAGCATGCAACTCAGACAAAAAATTAATATGAATAGTAAATTAGGTACCTAAGAAATGATGGAGAATAAGTGGTCCTGACTATCAGTCATTTCCCCAGAGTTCTCTTAAAACATTGCCTGTGTGCTTAAACACTGTGTCAGCTTTTAATATTGACTTTCTTTTCATTGCTGTTACATTCCTTCCATTTCATTGAGAATAGTCAGGATTTTTCACTGTTGTATCTATAGGTGAATTCCTGATACAATGAGTGATAAAACTGACAAATGAGAATATTAGTGAGGTGAACATTTATAAACCCACACACATATATGTGTATATAAAAACTCACTCCACAGATCTTTATTTTTTCTAGTGGCATGTTGAAAAGGAAAATTAAAAGCAAATTAAAAATTGAGTTAGCTGTCAATATTCACATATACTGACTGAAGAATTATATTTACTATTACAAATCAGATCTGATGACAGTGTTTACATCACTCAACATCAAATTTAACTTTAGATCTCTCTGGTATTTCAGTGATCTATTTCAGTAGATTTTAAAGTTGAGAATTAAATATTTTTAAGTCCCAATGAGTTGCATTCACTTTCATCACTAATTTTCAAATTAAAGCTCGGATTCCAGGTGACCCGCTAAGGCATCAGTCATTCTTGTATTTTTCAAGTCTTTCTTTTACCCTGTTGATATCTCATCTACAGCAACAGTAAATAAATTTGAAGAAAGGCTTAACAGCTACATCTGAATGTCAAATATAGCCAGATAAAATTTATCATTTGGATGGCTATTGTGCCTAATATATCACTCTAGGAAGTAATCAGAATTGCTAAATCATATTTCTGGTTGCATACATACAAAATAGTTTTGATTACCATTCAGACATATCTGCAACACTCTGTACAATAACCCTTATTATGTGAATAAAAGAAAAAAACATCCTACTCAGTTACATAAGTTCATCCTATTTTACAATACAAACACAATCTTTATTCCTTTGCAGTGAAACAGTTGCCTCTTTGAAGGCAAAAAAGCCCATATTCATCCAATCTGCATTTTAGAATTTAATATATGAAAAATAAATTACACCATGGAAACATTTGATCGTAGCAGAATTAACATTTCTTAAAGTACATGCACAATATAGATTACCATGTTGCTAAAGTAACACCATTTCATATACTAGTGGGAATATGTGGATTTAATGCAAAAGTGATTATAAAGCCCTTGTCATTCTGTTTCCAAGATGATTTTACTACCTGGGAAGGCTTTAGAACCAGGATGTTTGCAGCCCACCACGGGGATAATAGGACAGGGAATGCTGGACTGTATTCCAAAAGCTCTTTTTATCTCTAGCAGTGCAGGGAGAATCAGCATGTAAGGCTACTTCCATTCTTATTAGTGGAAAACGAGGTGAGAAATAAGGTCAGAACAAAACTGACACGCAAATGGAGAAGGAAAAGACATCTTTTAACATGTTGCTCAGCTTGCATACCCTTCAACATGGTATGCAAGAATACAGTATACTACAGGGAAAAATCCCATTGTTACAGGAGAAAAGGAACATGGTTAATAGGCTTTTTCTGGGCCTTTTCATGTTACTATTGAAAGCGACATTTATTTAAAAAATGCCCCCAAAACTCCACTTCTCAGCATGCAAATGCCAAGTGTAACTGAAAAAGAAAATAGTTCTGCCTGCCCCCAAAACCACTTCCCAAAAATGATTAATGACTGTTGCTTTTAAACTTTCGAACAATGTTCTACAGATTAAATCTATAAGGTTGTACAGAAAATTAACTACACACAATTTTAGAAGTCTAATTTTTAAAAAAGCAGAACTACATTGCACCACAGATTACAATGTGTTGCAGTCTGTTATAAAACACATTAATCAATACTTTTCAGTCTGGGATATACGGTACAACAAAACAAAGTGTATACAGATAACAGATATCAAATTCTGCACTAGTGTAAGCAAGACAAACTTTTCACAGTAAGCATTCTATGTATTTTTTGTTTAGTATTTGTGTGTGTGTGTGTGTGTGTGTGTATATCTATAACTTAAGTATACATGTGTAGAAGAACATATTTAGTCCAAACACTAGATTGGGCATTTGTGTGTACAGACTCTTGAACAAGATTTTTATTGTTATACAATCAAGCTCTAAAATTAAACACTAAGTCAATACTCTGCAAATTAAATACCCCTGTGCATTACAGCAGATGTTTTAACATGGCTATACAAATTTACTTTCTTGTAGTATTGTTGTACAATTATAAATTCCAAAGCCTTTTAATAGTAATTAAGACAAACCCACAGAAATCTGTATTTCCATAATCCCACCTCCTCTTAATTGTTATCCAGGAAGCACACTGCAGTAGAACTATCTGCCAAAATGGAAAGATCAGGCCAACATGCAGAGGCACAGCAAAAGTAAATTATTCAAGTAATTTTACTGAACACCACTGTGATTTTTCTAAACGTTATTACAGTGGAACAAACTGTCAATAGCACTATTCCATTTAAAAACTTCCCTATGTAAAAATACCCAGGAGAAACTGCAATTACCTTGATAATTTGTTAGCATGTGGTTATTTCAAATAAAAATATTGCATCGATTTTGTAATACCTATGCTATATGCATTGATTAAAAAGATGAGGAATGGAAGGTGTTGTAAGTGCATCCTGGTTACCATGGACACATTCCATTCTCGATGTTATTTGGAGGTGCAAGTGTTAAAGCAATTCACTATCACATTGCTTATTCCGTTGGCATTTCTTCAGGAAAAAAGAGAAGAGGAAAGGATGAGCAAAACCTAATCTAAACAGCAGCAACAGACAAGGTTTCAGGTAACAAGTCATAGGACATTTTTAAACAAATAAACCAACTAAAATGTTTAAGTGAAAATTAGTAAAAAAAAAAACTATTTAGTAGGCATCTATTGTCAAAATTAATCTGGACTGTAAATTACCAAAGCATAGTACTACTTACACAGTATGAGAAAATAATATATGAAATTTGTCATATGGTGAGCCATCTTTTAAGGATGCTGGGCTTATCCTTCCCTTAATTTAATCTATTTTGGAAGTCACAGAAGTAAAGACAAGTCTCATATGACAGACTCGCACTGTATAATGAGAAACCTCTGGGGAAGTTGGACAGACGATGTAAATTGTGAAGCCCTGTACAAAGGCACATATGAGAAACTTTTTCCTTCCCCAATACACATTTTTAAGATCTCCGATTTCTCCAGACTCAACTGCAGAAACTCAAAATAAAATTTCTCAGATTACAGTTTATATGAAGATTAATTTTCCCCTTAAATTGTTCTCCTTTAAATAGCTAAACATTCATTGAAGAAGGAAGGTGAGTCCAGAGTCTAGAAAACAGTATTGCTGAGATTCAGGAGATCTAGTCAAACATTATTCTCTGCTCCAGGTGAATGGCCTAAATCCCCATCCTTGGATTTGTCACTGCAGTTCTCTGAGCTCTCACTTCCCTGGGCAATGAAGGAGCCATTGTGTCTTCTACTGAAAAAAGTCACATTCTCAGTCTTAGTGACTTTCTCTCTACTAACCCCCTTCTCCCAGACTATTTTATCCCATATTCTATTAATTTTCTATAGATTAAAACAAAAAATAAAAATCTCTGCTTTTGGCTGGGTTTGTAGATTAGAGGAGACACAAAAATCTGATTTCAAAATCAGAGGGTTCAAATACTTCTGTCCTCATTTTATCTCATTTTCTCATCTGTTGCCTAATAATTTGTAAACCTAGGCTCAACTTCCAAGCCATGAATTCAAATGCCTTCACTAGATATGGATTTTTAAATTCTGATATTATTTAGCACAGTGGAAACTACCAACTTTCCTGCTTCCAGTCCAGTTCAGTTCATCTTTCCAGTCCCTGTTAGTGTAGCTGCCATTTTACTTACAAAAAGCCCCCCTCCTGTCACAAGTTTTTCTACTCTTACTCTACATAGTTGCATCTAATTGAGAGACTGATACTGGGGTACTGGGTTTTTTACTTTATAGCAAGGTTTTTCACTCAGTTGCAGCTACATCCAAACTACAGCTTTGACTGTGTAAGGAATAAAGGAAGATTTGAGTTGGGCACAGAAATCTTTAGCCTTACACAAAGCTATGCTCATTTTGCAACCAAATGAAGCTTAGGCTTCTAGGTAACTTTAAAAATGGAAATTAGGTACCTTGAAATTTTACTCACTTTTCACTAAGAAGAGGTAACCATGTGTTGTGTCTAAACTGCAGACTCAGGTAGCACTGACAATGCACAGGTATTTGCAAAAGAACTAAAGTAAAATGTTCAGTAACTTCCCAAAGAGCCAGGCGAGGCTGTCCTCACGCCGTGACAGGGCCGTGCTGGAGCCACGCTGTGCTGATCCCTGTGGGCTCAGCTGCTGCAAAAGGGGAACACACGTGGCCAAGTGTCTCACGGAAGGCCACAGTGGCATACTGGGATTAACTTAAAGGCAAGAATGCAGATCTTGTGGAACTGAAGAATCTGTTAAGTCTCTTTTTTTTTCCTCCTGCCTCCAAACCCAGTGAGATTCTTGGTAGTGAAAATATTTGACTGGCTAAAGGAGATTACTTTGAGAGTCTCCATTTGGTTAATATGCAAGAAAGTGAACAGTAGGAAATGCAGCCTGGCAGAAGGGACCAAACTGCTTTCCAGGGTGGTGCTGGCGTATACCTCAAAACTGCTGACAGATTTTGACCTGTTTCCTTGGAAAAGAAGGTAAAGTGGCTGCAGTTAATGAAGCCTTCATTTATTTAAGGTTCTCAGAAGTCTCTGAAGGACAACTTTATAGGAGTAAGAACAAAATATGAAACACATCTGGGTGCAATAGTGCAAGAGTCCACCAAACTGAAATTAAACTGAAGTCATGCACTGGTTCCATTCCGTATTTCAGGCATGTACAATACGACGTCAAACAGGTACTAGTTGCTGCCTGCTATGTCTGTGAAGTTGGATGCATTTTGTTCTTCTGGCAATTTATTACCTTTCTTCTCAAATTTAAGGGAGGGCTTACAATGTCCCTAGTTCCCTGGACAGTTGATTACAAAAAGCCTGTGTTTGCTTCTGCTATAGTACAGGCAATTATACAAATTACTATTTTGTCTACACTGATAGGATTACATCTCTACAGGATAATAGTTTCCTTCTGATGTGCACTCACGAGAAGGAAAAATGGATCTCTTTGGCATTTATTAGGCATAGTCCATTTTTCAACTTTTTAAGGGATATCCATTTCAGATATGGCAAAGAGTCTGAAGTGTAAAACCTATTAAATTCTGCTAAATAAACTGACCTACAAGAAAAAAAAAACATTCTCTCAGACCGGCATGTACTTGAAAGTTTGTACAGATTCTTCTTAGGGCCACAATAGTCATCATGCAAACCCACATACCTCCCTTCACTAAGTCTGCTTTGGTTTGGGAGAAAAAAAAATACTATGAATAAATAGCAAGAAGTTAAAACAATTAAGTTAGCAAACAAAACACAACAGTGACTGTAGCAGAGTACAATTGTAAAGACAATGGCACACGGAAAGAAAGATGACTTCCTGGTGTCAAGACAAAATGTTTTGTGAGTTGCTATTAACAAATATTTCAAGTGCATGAAAAAGAAAAAAAAGTCTCAATTCCAAAATTTCATATGTAGCAACTAGGAAGCTGCTAATTTTCCCCCATTTCACTCATACTTGAAACATCAACCCACTTAAGTTAAGGGATTAGCTCTATGTGCATCTGAAAAACATCAAAAGCATCTGAAAAACATATTAGTAAAATATAGGAGGAAGATGGAATAAAAAGCTTGGAAAAAATAACTGCCTTTTCCTTTGGGGAATGCAATAATTATGTTTGAGCACAAAATCTGCTGCCTTGCTATGGTCTCTTCCCTTTTCTCAGTTACATAGTTGGTCCATTCCTATTTTAGTATCTTTCCCTCAATGGTTTTCCTAGACTTTGCAGGTGGGAGAGGGAATAAATAAAAAGTGAAGAAACTAAGAAAAAAAAAGTAGCTCAAGCTGTTTATCACAGCTGCCAACAGCACAGGTGCTTTGGAAGGTAACACACACCTAATACAGATTTGGGCACGCAGATCAGAGCAACAATACGAGAGTGAGAGACAATGCAGGAGGAAGGAGATGTGCTGAGGGGAAAGCAACACTATCAGAGGGAATAAAATATTACTCTTGAGGATCAGAGTCTTCAATTATGAGCATGATACTTGCCATTTAATAATGTGATTAAACAGACAGACCTAGATAAGACCGCCACAAAGAGATTACTCCACTACTTAACAGAACAAAGGATGCCAGCTAACTGCAAGAGGTAACATTCCTTTCTAGATGGATAACACACTGACAGGTTTCATAAGACCATTTCTTTCAGTTTTGTCCTCCTTCATTCAGTTTCAAGGTCTTCTTGTTAGAATTTCAGGTCTACTCAATGCTTTAAATGTCTTCTGCTTTGTTTTTTGGATGGTCTTTTTTTTGTTAGTTTGGTTAGGTTTTTTTGTGAGGGTTTTTTGTGTGTGTTTTTTTCCTCTTTATAAGAGGAAAAAAATCCAAACAACAGAACAGAACAGTCAGATTCCCTGCTATGTGTATAAAAAATCCTCAAGTGCAGCAGTACAAAGTAATTTTTAGGGAATCCGCACCTCTTTTAGCAGGATATGTGAATATGACTGGCAATCCTTTTTATAACAGATGAAGTCTTAGTTTAACAATCCCACTGCTCCCTTTTTGGATACTTCTTATTATCCTCATTTGTATACATCTGCAACCAATCTAATCTAGTATTTGCTGAAAACTGTTTTCCTATATTCTAATGTGGGCAGCTCACTTCCAGCACTGGCACCTCTTACACTAAGTTTTGAGAAACATCTATTGCGCTGGCCCCTAAAATCTCATAATATTTTTTAAGAACAGACTAACACTATCAATGTGTTTTTCAAAATTCCCTTGCTGTCTACTTACGGCTTTAATTCTGCCTCAAGTTGAAAGAGAGGAACACTAAAGAATCCCTCACATTGTGCAGGCATTCTAACATACTTGATTCCTACCTGTGTTTCCAGTTTGCAGAAAAAGCTATGCTGACAATTATGTACTTTTTCTCCATCACTTTTCAGGTCAGTACTACAGGTAGCAAAGTTGGTTGACTTTTTTCCCCTGTTTCTTCAAGCACTAGGTTTTTTTCAGTCTAATTTTAATTTCTTGTTTTACATGAAACTTAACATTTGTTACCTTTAGATTTCAGTCTCATTGTAAACCACAGGGGAGGGAAAAACGGCAGAATTCAGCTATAGAACCATCTTAGTGAATGCTGAAAACTATCCTTTCATTATCATTTGTCATGATACTTTGATGTGCACATATATTAAAAACATACATTGCGTTTTCTGTCACAAGTATCTGCTTGTTTTCTTTTGATGCTTTCCAGTTACACAGCTCCTCTTGCCTGCAATCCCCATCTGTTGTCATTCCTTTCACTCTATTGTTCTCTATCATCCTATTATGTTATTTAGAACTCTGGCTTCAGACACTCTCTTAGGCTTCTGCTTCTACAGTATGATTTTGCCTTTTTCAACAAATGATTTTGATCATTTTACTGTGCACTAGTGTTTGTTCTTCTAGTTCCCACCCTCCTCCAGATAATTTGTGTAATTCAGGTTTCAGCCAACAAATGACATTTACACTGGCTGCACCCAGTGCACAATTTTAATCTAATTTAGTGAAGTCCACCTAAAAGCTGCAGGCACTTTTACTTTGGTTTAATTTAGGCTGATTTCGGTTTAACACATATTGATTTAGTTTATACCCAACCAAAATCAAGCAAATCTTTACAGTAAGAATCCGTAGAGCAATTTAGACCAGCAAATTTGTTTAAAAACAGTTTTTAGATTACACTAGTGCATCTTCAGATAAGACCTTTCATAGCCTAGCCCATGTTGAGATAAAAATCCTGATCCTTGTCTAGCTTTTTCTACCCTGCTTGCCTTCTTCCCTCCCTTGAACACTTTACTGAGTGCATTTAATTGGCTTTTGATAAGTGAACAGAGCATAAATACATGGTATGCCTACTCAAGTAAATGTACCTGAAAGTTCTTCATCATGAATGCTACTGTGTATATGGAAAATGAAATAAGGTAAATTGCTCTTGGATAATAAAGGCAGCAGAAAAGAAGAAATAATTATTTTCCTAACTTGAGCAGGAAAAAAGGAAACAGGACAACAGATAAGAATACAAACTTACCTTTGGTGATACAAAAATGGAATTACTCCTTAAGAATCTGAAGACAGAGAACAACACAGATAAGGATGCACTACCTAAAGTAAGGCAAGTGAAAAATATAACTAAACCTTTCTCTGGAAGAAGCAGCACTGACAATAATGAGCATGTGACCAACACTGGGTAGAGCGCAAAACATTTACTCAATCAAGCAGAAGGTAGCTATGATTGCTTACCTTTTACACTTTCATGACCTGAAAATCATCCTTGGCAGGTAGGACTAGATCAGGTATGATACTTTTGAAGAAAACCACAAATATTAAAACCATGCATAAAACTTAAAATGGGAGCTTAAACATTGCAGTTCCATGATAGTGCTGTCTATATATTAAAGACTAGTTACAAGTAGACAAAACCTGAGACAAAAGAAAAAATACATCTCTAGGCCACCAGGGATACAGAAAAAACAGATTAATAGCAAATAAATAAATAAATAGTAAATAAACAGCAACCATCCCCCAAAAAAGAGAGAACCAAGTCTTCTGGGAAGGAAAGAGCCCACCACTTACATTGCTGTATGTGATGTCTTCTGATCCACCAGGAAGGAAAGCCCTGGACTGCCAGCACTGCTAGTGCAACACATCACAAATTACATTTCAGTTGTCAAAACCCGTGTTTTCCTATGTCAGTTGGATTCTTGTGCTGGATTACATCTTCAATTTGCAGCATGATCAAAGAATTCCCAAATCCTCCCCCAAACCTTATGGATAAGAACTAGCAACTGCATAAATCCAGAGGTGGTGCATCATGGAAGACGTGAGGGCTACTGTGAGGGATCCAAACCATAACACAATGCCACAACATTGCTAAACCAACATATTTGAGCTTTGCACAGAAACACTTGACAAGAATATTCATGTTTTCCCAAAACAGCATTAGGTCTCCAGAGAAACTTTCCATTTTCCAAGCAGCTCCCTGTTTACTTTGATGTCTGAATTAGAGCCAGCAAAAAAGCAAAGACTTCCCTATGTATTTTAGGTATAACAAATATTCTCCTAATAATAATTGCTTAATACTGTGTGATACCATTACCATGAAAGTGTTTGATTATTTTGGAAATACACTTTTTTAGCATAACAGAGTATTTCCTGAGCTGGGACAAAATGGCTTCCTTCTGATTTCATCAAACTATGCTTGAAACATTTTAAATTTTTAAGACAACAAGAAGTTCCTAGTTTTATGCAAGAAAAGTCCTCCATACAAATAGCTCATAATAAAAAAAATTTTAAAACTCCTTCTAGAGAAATTTCTGTGCTCTTTTAGTTTTTTAAGAACACAAATGCTCAGTTTGAAAAATTACCAGCTAGGCGATAACTGGTATGGTGTCCTTCAGGTTTCAAATGCAAATAAAATAGTAGAATTTTAAAAAGGTTCATCTCCCACAGATAATTAATAAGACTTATCTTTCAAAAATATTGTTTTGTATAACATTAAATTAATTTCAGCTCAGTTACTATTATAACATCTGTTAATTTGCCCCCCCCCCCAATCCATCTGGCTTAAGCACNCCCAATCCATCTGGCTTAAGCACTTCAAAGGGCATCTACTGCCAGTCAAATAGGTTACATATCAAATGTCATCATTAAGACTTACAAAGTCTAACATTTAACTTTATAGTACTTTTTTTTCCAAATGGAGGAGCTATCCTTGCAGGTTTAATAAAACCTGAAGGTACTCACAACTGAAAATCAACCAACCCTCAATCAGTACAATGATCATCTATTATGCCTCCTAAAATTGAAATTTTATTGAAAACTATAAGTTATCTCTGTGTGTTGTTTTGTTTGGTTGGGTTTTGTTGATTTTTTTTTTTTTTAAATTTAGGACTTATAGGCATCAGACATGGAATTGAGTTGTTTGTTCAAAAAAGGTTTTTTAAAAACTGTTTCTTAAAGATTTAAGCGCTGTAGGTCCAGAATTTTTACTTAAAACTAACAAGCCAGAAAACAACTTTATTTTTAAGATTAAAACAATTAATTATAGGATCTTTAAAGAAAATACTGTAGTTGTCAGTGCCCCAAATAACACGCTGTGTTCAGAATGTATTGATTTAATCAGAAACTGATTGAAGATATAGAGGCGAACACTAAACAATAGGAGCACTGAGGGGTAAAGAACAAGAACATCCATCAGAAGTGTTTGCCTGGTTACTCGCACTGTTTGCTCATCTAGATGGCCTGCATATATTTGTTAGAGAATCCAGTTGCTGAGCTCTGCCCAAACACACAAGTCTGTAGTTGCACATTTGAAAAAGTTCAGCCACCCTGACTGTTCTGTGAGCAGATCATGGGTGGGATATTGCACAGAACGACGGTGGCGTTGTGTACGTGTGATGCCTTTCATGGGGCAGTAGCTACACGTTTTTGTAACATGACAAAATCCTCTGATTAGTGCAGCATTCATTAAATGGTGACAGATGCTGGTATTAATTACATGTTGAGTGGATCATTTTCCCATTACATTTCTTTTGTTACCAGCCTCATCATTCTAGTTATCAGCCTGCCCTATAAGCAGATTAAGCACCAGACTTTATTTTGGGTGGTGGGGGATGTGTGTCTATATTCCTTGTTTGACCAAAATGAGTGACCAATCTTTTCTACACTACCCTACCATCTGGATCTCTCTCACTGCACTTTTCAAAACCTGTATTTATCATCTGTTAGACAATCTATAAGAAATTTTATTTTGAAAGATTTTGTGGCTATCCTGAGCCATATTACATTTAATGTTGGAAATCATATGATTTATCACTTGCTTTGTACAAACAGATAACATCTATTGTTGTTTGTGATAAACCTTGCCAAATTATAACTTGCATATCAAATATTAATTTGGCATTTCAAGACTGAAAAACACGTACAGTGAAAGATAATGGAAAGGTATACATGAAACAAGTTTCTACCCCTCATGTCAATCTAGAGAAAAAAAGATTCCCATTCCATGTATGCACTCACACAAAACAAAAACTATTCACTGTTCCCATGAAGTGTAGCAGGATTCCTAGCACACACTCTATGGCCAAGCATGTTTTTCTATTTAGTATGTTTATTCTGACATGTAACTTCTCCCTCACAACAAATCAGAGCAGTCCTAGAGGGGGGAAAAGAAAACAAACAAACAAACAAAAATAAAAGTTGAAAATGGCAAAGTCATTCATTTGGAAATAATTTCTGCCACAAACCAAAAGGTTATAAATTGGAAGCTGACAGAGGAGGAAGACATTGGAATAACAACTAATCAAAGGATCATCTTGAGTCATTAATGTGATTTTGGTAGAGAAAGTTAAATACAATTCTCAAATTTAAATCACGCAGGATTTTCCAGAAGACATGGAGAAGTAACAACGCTTTTGCACATGACACTTGTTAGGCTTATTAAGAACAAAAGTTCTAATGGGAAGAAATGTAGTGAAAAGATACCAGAGTGACCAGAAAACAGAATCTGTTTCAGAAGTGGAAACTGAAAAAACGCAACAAACCCTATCAAGGGGGTATATTTGTTATATACAATACTACATACATACAGAATCACAGAATATGCTGAGCTGGAAGGGACCACAAGGTTAGCATTGCCCTGGGGAGCTTGTTCAGTGCCCAATCACCCTCTAGGTGAAGAACCACTTTCTAATATGCAACCTAAACCTCCCCTGGCACAACTTCAGGCCATTCCCTTGGGTCCTGTCACTGATCCCCACAGAGCAGAGATCAGTGCCTGCCCCTCCTCTTCCCCTCACAAGGAAGCTGTAACTGCAGTGAGGTCTCCCCTCAGTCTCCTCTTCTCCAGTCTGAACAGACCAGGTGCCCTCAGCTGCCCCTCACATGCTTCCCCTCAAGGCCCTTCACCATCCTTGTGATGTTCCTTTGGACTCTCTCTAAGAGCTTAATATCTTTCTTATATTGTGGTGCCCAAAACTGCCCCAGTATTGCAGGTGAGGCTGCTCCAGTGTGGAGCAGAGCAGGACAATCCCCTCCCTCACCCGGCTGGCGATGCTGTGCCTGATGCCTCCCACGACAGGGATGTCCCTCCCAGCTGCCAGGGCACTGCTGACTCAGATTCAACTTACCATCCACCAGGACCTCCAGGTACCTTTCCTGGCACTGCTTTCCATCATCTCATTCCCCAGTCTGTTTGTACATTCAGGGTTGCCCCATTCCAGGTGCAAAATGAGTCACTTTCCCTTGTTAAACTTCAGGTGGTTGGTGATTGCCCAGCCCTCTGATTTGTTGAGGTCACTCTGCAGGGCCTCCCTGCCTTCCAGGGAGTCAAGAGCTCCTCCCAGTTTTGTGCCATCTGCAAACTTCCTTAATTCCCTTCCAGTCCTACATCCAAATCATTTATGAAGCTGTTGAAGAGCACAGGGCCTGTGATGGAGCCCTGCAGAACCACGCAAGCATCCACACACACACACACACACCAGCATTACCTACACAAGATATCCAAACAGAAGCTGTACATTAGTCTGCATAACTGCATTTCTATCCACCAGAGAAGCGACAATCTGGAGCAATTGTTCTGTGTGAAACAGGAGGGGAAAAAAAGCCTCACTACCGTTGAAATACATCGAATCCCATTTATGCTATGAAGATCTGTTATGTAGCTGAATGAAACAGCAGGGACAAGGACTTGATGACCTGGAGTCATCTCTTTCAGTCTTCTATTTCTGCGGTGGAACTGGCAGATGCCCACACAAGGGAAATGTGTGGAATAGTTTCTCTGCATTTGTAAAATTATGATTGCTGACTTAAAGTAGCTACTTCAGAAGTATTATTTTCACTGATGGCTCAAAAGATTTCTCCTTTTACACAATCCAGCTGGTTGAACTGTATTCCATGAATGCTCATTTATGCACCTGTACCTATATAGTCTCCTTTATAAGAGTTATTTACAATGAGTTACAGGACTTTCCCCTTCTTCTTACTCTTCCTACTTGAAGTAGCTTATGCATAAACCAGTGTGCCCCTATGGCATCACATTCTAGATTCTCTGTCGCATCCTCTTTATTTGATTATTGTCCTATACTTAGCTTCAGCAACTTACTAGTGTATGCTTAACTCTACTCCCAGAGACATCCTTTCTGTTCGTTTACAGTAGTCCCTGTTAACTTATTTTCAGTTATACAGTAGTTTGGGGCCTATTATAGTGACTTGAGGCAGGCAGCAGCAGACTTCTAAAATGCCTGCTGGAGAACATTCTCAACCTTTCAGGTTGCATGATAGGATGTCATTTCCCTTGAATGAGGGAAAAAGCTAAACAAAAACCAAACACTTCAAATGACTCATTTGAATGCAGCTCTCTTCTTGGGAGATTCTGTAGTCTTTAGAAAAGTTAACTAACATCCAGAAATTTTATATGTAAAAGGTAAAACTACAGAGATTACTTATGAGAAGTT
Organism: Campylorhamphus procurvoides; assembly: GCA_013396655.1. Classification (NCBI taxonomy): domain Eukaryota; kingdom Metazoa; phylum Chordata; class Aves; order Passeriformes; family Dendrocolaptidae; genus Campylorhamphus; species Campylorhamphus procurvoides. The sequence continues at coordinate 1,830,242 of WBMV01002345.1, forward strand.
GTTTTCAGCAGCAGTGTATTAAGATTTGACTGAACTGAGAAGTCTTGCTGGAATCAGATACATTAGCTTCAGACAATGTAGTGATATATTCAAATACACGTTTACTGCACCATACTCAAATGATCTTATCCTCCTAAAATCAAAGCTGAATTTTTCAAAAAACGCAAACCCATTATTTTTCAATGACATCAGCTTCCTGGTAATGCTTTGTATAAAAAATATTTGCAGAACAATTTTAACTTACTTACAGTGACAGTTACAAAGCTTTTTTTGCATGGTTTATGTTAACTGACTGGTTTGCTTTCAGGATATATTTGGGCAGCTGAAAACAATCCCGAGAATAGCTATCTGAAGTGTTTGACAGGAAACAGATATGAGAACGACAAAACTGAAGACTGCAATAATAAGGAGAAACATCTTATTTTTATTATCTGAGTGCAAAAAGGAATGGTAAAGACCCCACAACACTCAATGACATATGGACAAGCAAGGCACAGATAGGATTCCCATGGGGTCAGAGGGACAGGCCCATTACAAGACTGCAGTTACTCAAAAGCGTATTTTCCCCATTTATTGTGCAGCAATTTGTCCCTGAAAGAAAATATGTTCATTATTTTGGTTTATTTTATGAAAACAAACGAAAACCTTCCTCCTAGCTTCAGAACATGGGGTTTCTCTTTGTTCTGGTGAGCCCTTTTAAAAACTTTCTCAGAAAAATTTTTTAAACTTTACATCTTCTAAATCAGTATGTTGAGCCAGAGATAAGCATTTTTGTTCATATCTCATGCATGTAAAGTCAACTAAGCAAAAAATAGCTCAAAATGAAACAAAAATTATACAATATTTGCAGTTTTATTTAATAACCTTATAAATTAATGATCAGATTTGTTAGATCTCATTTGTTTACTGTTCAGTACTACTCATTGATGACTCCTATTAGATTATTCTGAAAAATATCCACGTAGCACATTTTGTAGCATATTTTGTTTTTAAAAAAGTTCAAAAAGCTCTTCCAGGATACTTAACGTTGGTTTTTGTCCTGTTTGGAAAACCAGTTACATGCACAGGCATGGACAGGCATAAACATCTTCAAGTATCAAGTAGAAAATACAGCCTTCCCATTCCCAGGTGTGCAATTTAATTTTATATTCATGGAATGATAGGTTTGACTATTGCTTACCCCTCTACCTTAAGCCTAGTTATTCTGACAGGGCAGCTAAGCTTAAGAGAAATACTGTGACATTACTGAAAAATTTATTCTTTATTTGCTTATTTAATTCTGAGGTGTTTCTGAGAGTAGACTCATGTCTGTTTTAAGGTTACAAAATCACAGAAGATACTTCTTCACAAGGCTATTAACTCACCGTTTTGAAGGATTTTTATTTCCCCTTTTCCTCTGGTCCTCACCGAATCCCGTCCCGCAGGCTTGGGATAGTCCATGCAGAAGGGATCTCCCGCCTACACAGGCCCCTCGTCTAGACCCACTTTCACTTATGCCTGGAAATAACACTTTTGGCAGCCAGCCCTTACCTGCTGCCCGGCTACTCACCCACACCGCACCCCCGGGCCCGCGGCAGGCCTGGCCAGCAGCACCCACTGGGGGCACCTCCCGAGTCGCTCCCTGCGTTCCCAGGCGATCTCGGTGCGGCCCCGGAACGGAGGAGCTCCCTGCTCACGGACAAGCCCCCGTGAAGGCCGCCGCCGTCCCGGGATGCGGGGGCCGCATCAGCCCCGGCTCCCCCGAGAGGCTGAGGCGGAGCGAAGGCCCCGCGCGGGTCCGGCTCCGCCGCCATTTTGGACGCCGGCGGGCGGTCCCCATGGCAACCAGGAAGGGGCGGACATCGCGCGGGGTCACGGCGGGCCCGGCCCCCTCTTAAAGGAGCAGCCCCGGCGGCGCCGCCGTGCC
>WBMV01002345.1:1832628-1921505 GCA_013396655.1 Campylorhamphus procurvoides
CCCCCTTTTTTTTTATTTTTCCCCCTAAAGGAACTATCGAATATCTTAAAGAAAAAAACCTAGCAATTCTTCTTTCTTTCCTCCCTGCCCGACTCGATAAAAACGCCAAATAATCGGCCGACGTCCATATTTCACCAGCTTTTTTGGGGGGAAGAAGAAGGTGGGCAGAGAACAGAGGCGCCCGTGGGGCCGGAGCCACGGACCTGGCTGCCCACGAGGGGGGTTATTTTCGCAGCTGAATGTCTTAGCCGATGTTTTTCTTGTTTTCAGTTAAGAACCAAGTTGCCTGGTCCTTGCGTTTGCTTGCATAATGCGTCGTACTTGGAGGCTGATCAAACGCTGGGCTCTGCCTTTCCTGCCTGGCTCTTCCTCCTTCCCGTTCCCGGGGGGCTGGGCAGGGGGCGAGGTTTGGGGGCCGCTGGCACGGCGGGGCCCGGCGGTACTCCTGTGCTCCGGGCCGGCCCAGCAGCCCAGGCCGGGGCTCTCGCCAGCCCTGCAGGCCCGTCTTCCTGTGTCCAACTTTTTTATTGTTCCCCCTTCCCCCTTCCGAGTGCTCGGGCGCTCCGGCAGCCGGGGCTTCGCACGGCTCGGCAGGACCAGAGTCTAGACGGGCAGCCGGAAAATAATAGGGGAAAGAATGGAAAGTTATGTCAAGGGCTTTGAGGGGAAAACATCGACGTATCGAACAAAGGTCCTGCCTGTGTTGGGGAGAGAGGCCTGCATGTGAGGCCTGATTGTGTCGCATTTACACACGGAGTAGAAATGAGTGCTTGGTACTGGCCTAAATTTATTCTCCAAGTCTGGCATGCAACTTAAGAACGTTTTTAGAGAGTGTGCAGTTTGTCTTGGGAGTGTTTTTATTATGTGTAGCAATCCAATAATAATTTTTATTTGAAATACTTTTTTTTTCCCAAAAGGCTGTTCAGGTTTTGTTTTTTTTCCTTCCTGCCTCGTTGAGCAGAAATAATATTGGTCCAGAGCTTCTAACACTGGAATGCCAAACTTTATTCAAACAGGGTAACTTCCACAGTTAATGTATTGTGTGTATTATGAATATTGAGCTTTCTGGTGCTTTAAAGGGTGTCGGAAAGAGTTCAGGAGTTGCCACCTGATAAATTTAAATTACATCTATCATAATGAGAAAAAGAGGAATTTTGAACACTTAATTTTACAGGATTTTCTTAGGTGTGCTGTCACTGTGGATATACTTTTGTAAGACTTTAACAAGTATTGCTGTTGTTACTTTTATCTTTGGTATTTTGCTTTTTTCAGTTCTTCCTCATTCCTAAGACTAGAATTCTATTTGTTCAGGGCTGGGGGCTTTTTGTGTGTTTGATTTCTGAGATTCATTTTTACATGAAACTAAGTTTTTAAACATTTTTATTTTACATATGTATAAAAATATGCATAATGAACATAAAAGCAGTACTTGAAAAATAACTATAGCTTTCTATTGTTTGATAGCCTATTTAATAAATACTGATAGGAATGAAATGTATTTATGAAAATAACAGTATTGTAGTTTTTGCAGCTGATATTCTAACAGATTGTTATATTTAAAGTTTAAGAAGTGTTCTGGTGAGTAAATTCTGTAAACAATATTTCAAGTTTTCAGAAGTAAATGTTTTAAACTTGTAATAGTTTCTGTGTTTGTTAAATGCAGCTGATTGTGAATGGCTCAGGTCTGCATAATCACTGATTTTGGTCTTAAATGGAAAGGTAGTTTTTATTGTTTGGTGTACTCTACTGTGTTAGAAATATAGGTAATTGGATTTTTTTTCCCATTCCTAGGGTCTTTCTGAAAAAATTGTGAGTAGTAAACTTGAATTAGCAACTTTTAAATCTTCAGTCTCCAGATGGTTGCATAGGTCAGAACCTGAATGTGTCTTATCTGTTAGCAGAAAAATTGCAGGTGACCCACAGCGTGGCATTACTACTTACTAATATAGCAGATGTACTTCAGTAGGAGTGCCGACCTGTTGAGTAAGAGCTTATGAAAATGGAGTCTTTTGATGTCTTGCAAAAGTTCTTCAGGCCAAAGTGACCATTAGGGAAACAACTGCATCTTCCCAGTAAATGAATAATCAGAACTGTCATTCCCAATCAGGAATCATGCACAAGTTCATTTTTTAATTTTCCTTTTTTTGGCGGGGTTTTGACTGTTTTTCTTCAAACCTAGAAGGTAAATATTACAGAAAAAAATTGTAATGAGAACTTCTACTTACAAAATCATTCCTGAGTTGGAGGCCTAAAGCTGCAGGCAGCAGTCACTCTATTCCTTCTGTAGCAGTATAGCAAAAACATAATACATTTGGCTTTAATGCCATTAATAGAGACATGATGAATTTTTGTGTGGGTTCTTCATCACTGATAGGTAGAATTATTTACTCTGTGACAGTCCAGAAACACAAACTGACTAATTTCCTTTTGTTTCTAAGTGATGAAGCTGAAGCCTAAGTAGGAAAGTTACTGTTTGACTAAACTACATGTTTGTACTTAATTTGCAGTGTGAGTCTCAGAACTCTCTCTGTTAATCTTACAGGCATTGCTGTATTTTTGAACAAGCTAATTAGTAAGCGGCATGTAGAACACTTCTGATCATGAGCCTGTCTTTTGTCACACTGAGGCTAAATTATTATGACAAAGTATAATCATATCCCACAGTTGTACTACATGGTGTACTACTGCAGTGTCAGAAACTTAACCCATCTCCCATTGGCCTGGTGGGTGATCAGTGTCGTCTTCATCACCTGCCAAATTAGTAACCCACCCTATAAAGCACTTTGTGGATTCTCTGGCACTCTTCATCAGGCTGTCACTGCCCCATTCATTACTGACTCTGAAGACAGAAGTACACCTGTGGGGTATTTTTTTTGTATTTTATAGCAGATTACCTTTGGGTCAGTAGATTTATTTTTCTGAAGAAGTAATACTTAGTTTGAATTTGCTCTTAAGATTTTAATCTATATATAGTAGCATAATAGATTTATGGCAGTGTATGAAGCAACTTCTTCCTTAGTGTTTTCATAGCTCAGTTTTAACTTGGGATATGAGTTTGGCAGCAGCAAAACAAACTTGCATTAACTCTTTTTCTTCCTGATTTTCTTTTTTTTTCCAATTTACATGAAATAAAGTGCTTCTCAAGGAGCAAAACTATTTTCAGACTTCTCACTGGTGGTCGATAATAGAAAAAAATGCTTGTATGTAGTTGCTTGTTACAGGGTATCCTTTTTTAACAAAATGATTAAATTTAAAACATGAATTCAGCAATCATCCTTAAATAAAGAAATTCTAGCTACATATCAAGTGTACAGTCTGTGTGACAGACAGGGCTAAATCAACTGGCTTCTCCACTTCACACTTTCAGATACCAGCAATGGTTGATTTAGTGCAGAGTTTAGTTTTGAGGAGCACTTGTCCTCCTAATCCTGCTATCAAGTTGGTAGAATCTAACTGTGTAAATATGCAGTCATATTCTCCTTCAATTCTGTCTGACAGCTGGGGCTTGAATGCTCAGAACCAATGTTTACTCTCACTGTAATAAAGTTTCTCCTGCAGTGTGCTGACTGTTGTCAGTCTTACTTGACTCATGAAGGTACTCAGTACAAATATGGCAGGAAACTGCCATGTCTAAGAGCAGTACATAGTCAACTCTGAAAGTGAAGACTTCTCTACGGAAAAGTTAGGCGTATTACAAAAACATTTAATCATTGTGATCTAATACTGGACTCCAATATTGAAGAGACATTTCTCATGCATGAAAAATGGTGTTCAAGCCATAGTTGCCCTCAGTTGCCCCAGAAGAGCCTCTCTTGTCAGAATCCAAATGGTAAGCTAGTTTGGAAAAGATTTTGATAGTTATTTGCCCCTTCTCATTTGACTTTATCTGCTGTTTAATAAGTAGTTTTTTAGTGATCACAACTGATGAAAAAACTCCTTTTTCTTGAGTGAGAAAGTATGAAAACAAAAGCAAAACCCAACAAACCTGTGAAGGTATATGTGGGGAAGAGCCTGGAAAGATTCTACACTGTGTAGTAATACAATGCTGGCTCATGTAGTTGGGGGGAAATCCCGTTTTCTCAGTGTTTTTGGAATGGTCTGCTTTGATGGTGTCCACAATAAAGTGCCCACACTGAACTGCAAAGATCTAACCTTCGTGAAAGGTATGAAAGGGTCTGAGTCATCTTCTGGAATGTGATCCTGGAGTTGTCAGGAGCAATTTGGTATTTCAAAATGGAAGCCGAGGTCCCTGGTACTTGTTGAACAAGACAGGTATTTTAAGATCTGAAAGGCAAGGTGTATTTCATGTTTATTCTGCATTCAGAGCAAGTTGTTACTGACAATCTTTCATGTATTGCATGACATACAAATCAGTAAAAAATATAAAGAAGGGCAAATAGTTGCTAGACTTTTGTAAAGGTGGAAATGAAAGAATACAAACATATTCTGTATTTTTTGAAGTACGTATGTTTTTTGGGAATAAAGCTGTTCAACTTTCAGAAGACTGTCTAGTCCTGAGGTGGGCATTAGACTCAATACCAGCAATGTACACCTCCTTTAGGTTTGTGGCTGGCTGTTTGAAGCATGGTTAATATCAATTGTTATTAATGCAAAGCAGTAACTGAAATTTTTTACCTGCATTTTTCAGGTGCAGCTGCTGAAGGTAAAACTTTAGGAAAAATAGATCTGTGACAAACTCATGCTCAAAGATCTAGTCTTATGATACTTTTGCTTTTAGAAAGCAAGTATGCTGTTTTGTTCTACCTCATCTTTCTCCATGTCTGACTTTTGTCTTACTTGCCTTAGAGCTTGTTATTGTTTGTTTTGTCAGCTCTGGGTAGGAGAAATGATCCCTCTGTACTGTGGGCTTTTATGTGCATGAAGGCTGTTCTGTACCTCTGCTCTAGTCCAAGACTGCCCAAGTGTAAAAGTAGAAGTACAGGTAAATAAATGTGGAAATAAAAAAATACACTCTTACGTAGTATCTTCTAAGTTGAAAATAGGGATTTTTTTTTTTTGGTAGGATGAGAAGCAACATAAATGAGTTGAGGCATCAAAAAAGCAAAGATGGAAGCAATGCATAGTAACACTAGTGGTGGTGGACTTCAACATCCCCCATGCCTACCTCTCTCCAACCTTAAAAAAAAGGAAAAAGAAAAGCACACACCTGCATCCCCCCCAGTCAAAGTATTGAATTAAATGTCCTTGGTACTGGTGTAAATACTAGTTGCATACTTTAAGTCCCAGAGTTAGTGAGGAGAAGCTGTCTTCATATACCTCTGTGGAGTATGTGGTAGATGTGTGTTTTTGGACAAGGTAATAATGTCAGATGTAGTTAAATCCCTTATGTAATTAGCTTATCAATATAGAGAGTACCCTGTCCTGGAAGGTGTGTGCAAGGTAACTGAATCTTCTGATCACAGGTGAGATGTGCTATGCATTTAAAGAGAAGTAATGAAGAAAGTAACTGAAGGTACATATTAGTAGGCTGTATGCTGAATATAAATTTGGAACTCTGCCTTCCTTAGAAAGTGAGAGTTTTCTTGTTACTTTGAGGATTTACTTCATTAATATTCAAGTTACTGACTGGGAACTGTAATTTCTCCTTAAAACTTTGCCTGTTTTGATCTTTGCAGTTGTTTCAGGTGTCATGGCTTGGTGAACTCATCCACTGTAGAGGGGTGAGGGGAAGGTAGGAAGTTGCTCACTTGAACATGGACATACAGTCATAGTCATGAGCTATGTGAACAAGTCTGAGTGAACAGCACCTGAGGAGAAGCTACATACCCGAGGTAGCAAGGTTTCAGATCTTTGAGTTAAATAGCTGGAGAAAACACAATTTCAGCTGAAGCTCATTTAATGAAAGTGGTGGAAGCTGCGTAACTTTGGCAAACTTTAAGCCAGGATTTCAGGTGTTGAAACTTGTGCTTAAAGATTTACTGCAGTGTATTCCACAATGTTTTTTATGTTTATGTGATGATAGTGCCTGCTGCCATATCTTACAGTGGTAGTAGTCTGCTTGTTGTATTTAGCAGATAACTTTCTATTATAAATACTGGTAATAAAAATTGAGACCTGCATTATACCATAAGATTGTGTATTAAAGAAGTTTGTTTCATTCCCTTACTCAGTTACAAGAAGCCTGACAGAAGAACAAATATATTTCTTTGCCAAAAATAAGGTAACAAATATGTGTTCTTCATATCTCTTGTATGGCAGCTTTCAGTTAATATAGTTATGCTGCATATTTGTAGACTTGCAACTGAATGTAGCCATATTCTGTGTGAGACTTGACAGCCCCTCAGAACTTTTCCTCAGCACTTTGAAACTGGAATAAGCATGTTAAGAGAAATGCTGTTGCACACCTCAGTCTGCATATTTAGGTGCTTCATGGAGTGAGTGGAAACTAAGCTCTCTGCAGGTTACCTGAAAAGGAACGATGCATTTTGTGAAATTTAGTATGTGAAGGAATGGTACCATTTAAATGCCTTCTGTAATGTTGAAATACTCGAGCACTGTGGTTACATTTTTTTTTTCAATAGCTTAGGGATTCCTAACATACTGTCCAAAGTGAACTGGAGTTGGAACAGAGTGGGCACTGAAGATACCAACTTTACTGTGCTGTATGCAGAGGAACTACAAGTAAGCTAGTACCTGAGAACTGTATATTTAGAAATGTGAGGTAGATAGAAATGTAGTGATCAGTTGCTTTTTGAGAGTACATTTAAAACAAAAGTAAAGTTGCCTGTGAGATTCCACTGAAGTGACAGGCAAAGTAATCCCAATCTGTCACTTCCAAAATACAATGCAGTGAATACACTTGTTACTATACTTTATGGCTTCCAGAGGTTACCTGGAGTAAAGTATATTCTGTAGGTGCTTTGGGTTTTTATTTTGTCACAGGCTTGGCCAAAAGCTGTTAAAACTATTCTTGTAGTTTAAATAAAATAGATTCCTATTGGGTAACAAGTCAGTGGATAAACAATGCATTTGTATCACCCATTTTTAAAAACTCCGTATTTTAATTAGATGAAGTCTGAGTTTCCCTTAAATTGAGATCTCACACTTTGCTTCCTGCTGGTAACACCTGTAGTGTCACAGAAACACTTTGTCAGCTCCCTCTGATTGTTCTAAACTAGGGTTACTTCTGTTTGAGGGATCTCTATTGTTGTGGTTTTGTATCTGTTTCAAATTACTCGAAACCCCATTAGATCTCACCTGTACTATTAATGCAATTAATTTGAATCTTATTTTAGTGGTGTTGGAACATATTAAAATCTTAATCAGAAGTAAGCCAAGTAGATTACTCTGCATCACAAAAGTGTGTTTTGATCTAAGAGCTGTTCCCCTTCAACTAAGAAGTTATTTCTTTCTTAGACTTGCAGATTTGCAATATTGTTTTTCTTCACTGAAATGATATCAGGCTATTTGGAAAGTCAGCTCATTAAGATGGCAAATCAAAACCAGATAGCAGGTGATATTGCTAATTGATTCAATAGCAGAGTTAAATTAGTATTTTGACTTTTTCTATTTTGTAACCCATTCTCAAATATCAGTTGTCTTGAATGTTAGTACCTCAGTTACAAAATTTCTCTGTTGCACTTTCATAGTATTCCTGTATTTTTGTCTACTAGTTCTACACGGAGCTCTTTGTGGAAAATTGAGTGGCTGGTTTGGTTTTTTGGAATGTATTAACTGTGGCATATTTCCTCCTCCCTCCCCCCCCAACCCCCCCGATGTGGTAGATATCAAACGTGAACAGATGGGCACAGAGTGACACAGCAATTGAAGGATCAAGCTGGATAAACAACCTCTGCACAGACTAACTCTATCCAAAAGTGTGGTGTATGGTTTGTGGTTTTTTTATTTTTAAATCCTAGAACTTACTGCAATAACTTGCTTTGTGGAGGGCTGTCTTCTGCCTCCCCTTCTTCCCAGGAGAAGGTGTGGGGATAAGTTTCTTTTCTTGGTCGTAGTAGAGTTTCAGTGGTAGGTCCCATGAGACAAGAAGGACAAGAAAAGCTTCCCAAATTGCAGATAATACAGGTTTGCTGCTCTGCAGCATCTTCTCTGACTTTTACCTTCTGAGAAGGAATGGGTGTTGTGATAACAAGAATGGTGTTCCAGTTACTTCTGTAGCAAGAAGGTCAAAGTCGGGGGACAAGTTTTTTCTAGGAACTGAGCCTTTAAGGAGATTTTTGTAGCCTAATGTCTCAGTCCTGAGCAACATCTCTCTGCTGCGGGCCTTGTAGAACAACATAACTTGTTATTTGTAAGTTGTCTGCAAGGACAGTGAAGTCTCTCCAGGAGCTTAGTAGGAGGCCTTATAATGTCAAAGCTGTAATTTGCTAATGTTGTTGATATATCACTTAGCTGCTTTTTAGATGGCTGAAAGTTAGATTCAAGTGCATGTGTTGGTTTTGTTTTCATACTTGCTTTTTTAATTCTTCATTTCTCCTGGGATATTCTTTCAGCATGTCATTTCTCAGAATTTAGGGTCATCTAATTTCCAACCTGAAAGTTTCTCATAACTCTCTGCCCACTAACTGTATCAATACATTCTTCTCTTTTTAAGTTATTTTCTTCTGTTGATGTTTTACCCTTGGCACTTAGAAAAAGCATTCATAATGTTGTTTTCAGGCTAAATAATAAAGGCTTTATTAGTTAACTCCTCTTAAGAGCACTCTTCTATTTTTCAGTTGGAATGCATGTCTTGACCAAGGCCAGCTGTGATGGGATAGAATATTGCAGATAACCACATTTTTTTTTTAACTAAAGCACTGAGAGTTCTTGGTTACTCTGTAATAGTGTATATACCTAAGCCTTGGTTTCTCTTCCACACCTTGCCTCTTGCATTCCCCTCCAGTGCCACTCTAGGAGGAACTGCAACATGTGGTCACTAATGCTTTTGTCTGCTCACAGGGGCTTAGCGTATGGAACTGTGTTTGAGTTCAGTACTGAAGTACAGCATCTCCATGTTGATTGGTGTTATTGTACTTCATAGCATTGCTAGTGTTTCATTAGAATAATTTACTGTTCCATATTTTTGATGTGTACTTAGTATTTTGGGGGAGGGACAGAAGAAAGAAAGGGAACTTGTAAATTTTGATAGTTTGGGGGGGAAAAAAAAGGGAGGTAGTTTTGAGGGACCAGCTCTGTGTTTAGATAACCATATCACCTGGCTAGTTATGTGGAAATAAGCAAGACTGTAACAATAATAATGCTTTCATCTTATTTCATGGTTTCCTCTAATCTTCCCTCATTACAAATACTTTTTGTTAAACTCATACAATAATGCTTTCTATTTGAATGTTACTTAACAGCAGTTGGTTGATTAAATAGTTTGGGGTTTAACACAACAGGGATAAAATAATGACTTACCCTTCTTCTGTGAGCTTGGAAATAGTAGCAAGTGTCCTGAGTTCTGCTGTCAAAGAAAAAAAAATCTATTGCTTCTGGAGTCTAGTGATGTCCTGTCATTACTGAACTAGGATTTCAAGATTTAATACCATTACAAGTTAAACATTACTGCCTGCCTTCAAGTGTTAGAAATCTTTAAGTGCCCATAGCTTACGGAGACACTAATTTTCAGCTGTTTTTCTCAGCGTTGGGCCTTTGATGTTCAGAGTAGCTGTGAATATTTTAAATCCTTTTGTCATTTAGACATAGCTGTACTTTAGCAAAAAATATTCTTGCTCTAGCGTGTTTGCTGTATCACAGCTTTGGAGCTGGCAGGGTGGCCGCTGTAGTCTGCATCAAAGAGCACTTGTACTCCTTTGCTGAACTCTGCTTCAGTGAGAATGTTTACCTACGTACCTTCAGAGAGTAACAAATACAATTTTGTGGCACTGCTGACACAGGGAAGGAAGGTAGGCTGTCCTGTGAAAAGTACATGAAAAAAAGACTTGGTTTCTCAGGAAAGGAGGGAAATACTGGGAACACTGAGGGGATCTCTTTTTAAATAGTAATTTGTTTTAATTTGTTTGTTTTTGTCAAGCACAGGAACAATTCTTCCTTACTGTACTGTTGTATCACTTTAGATTGGAGACCTTTAAATGCCTGATTTTAGTGTAAAACATGTAGTTGCTAGTGAAGGCTAACAGGGGGAGAAGTACAGTGCAAAAGTATGTGTATGTGTTCAGTTTTTACACCACTGACTCAAGCTGTATTGCCATAAATGTTACAGCTTCATTCCCATGACAGTTCCCATGGGAATCTCTGTGCTTGTGTCCCTTAAGGGAAGGCATTCTAAAGATGTTAACCTGCCCTGCCTAAGCTTTGAACAACTGAGGCAGGGAATTCAAGGGCACAGAGTTTTGTGCTTGTGGACTCATGAATTCTCCTGAGAGATCACTGAGTGTGACAAGTAGAGGAGATGCAAATTGCTCAATTTCTTCTGATTCCCACATAACTTGTGTGAGGCATAGCAGAGTCAGGGCTTGTAAGTCCCTATCTTTGCTTTATATGTATTATCTGACTTGTTGAAAAGCCTCCTTCAGAGGGGTTTGGGCTTTCCTTTGACAATACAAAAAGCAGGAAGTGACTGTTGCAAGCCCAGACCTGTGGCAGCTAGAAGCAGAAGCTTAACCTGTGGTAGAATATAGTGATTTAAATGTCTAAGTTTAGCTTAGAGACATCCAAAATCAAGGTAGTTTGTTACTACTTAATAGTATTTAAGGTTATGGCAATAACCTAGAGTTGCATCCACTCTTGGTGTGTATTTGCTGTGTTGCAGGGAAGATTGGTGGCCCAGCTTTGGGGTGGAAATAACTTGAAAATACAAATTTGTGATGGCTATCATCTAAACTGCTTTGTTCTTTGTACTTGAATAGACTGGAGCAGTGTTAATGGTGGGACAGGGAGGAGAAACTGCTGTACTTTTGGGTTGCTTCAGCAGAATATGGGAAGTTTTACTTGTGACAATTGATGACACATCAAAGTGTCAGGTTTTGAATTGTATCAACTTGTGCAGATGCAGTCTATGTATTTGACCAACTCCTGAAGTTTCGTGTACTGATTTTTTGCATGAAAATGATCTGCAGAGGCATAAGAGTGAAGCTTAAAATTGTACTCTATCCCTGTATCTTCTGTTGTAAGAGAAGGGATTTGAAATGACATGTTCAAAGGTAGGAACTTTAGTTTAGTATATGTAGTAGTTGGAAACTGCCTTCTATGAAGTACACAAGACTTTCACTTGGGATTAGAGGAACTTTCTAATCTATCTAGATGACCACACTCACTAGGCTGTCTCCTAAGAAGTGTAGTTAGGATTTTTGGCTTCCATTATTACTTTGTACTCTTTAGAAGGTACAGTGGAGCTTAGCTGAGAAGCTGCATAGTGCAGACTGGGAGCTCTAATGCCCTCAAGTCTGGCCTGTTTGTTTTCTCTCCTCAGCCTTTACTGTAACTTCAGTAGTAAGTTAAATCTTGTATGAAGATTCTAGGGAATTGTAATCATTACTAAGGAATAGAGCTGTAAAAGAAATTCAAGTGTGTTTGTCTCAGAATATCATACTTGCATATGTACAGAATGTTTATGCTGTCACTTTAATTAAAAAAGTATCCGTTGTAAAGCACAGACTGCAAGGCAATATCTGAAATGCTTTTCTTGAAAGTGAAAAAAGCGTGCCTGAGACTTTCAGGCTCTTATCATGTAACTGTTTAATGTAATAAATATTGCCATGTTAGTAATATGCTAATGGCATATGCTGCCCTTGATATATGAAAAAACAACACTACATTGGTGGTTTGAAAAGTCAATGTTAGATGCTTTATACCATCCACTTTGTAATTAGTTAAAATAGACATTTAACAGAAAATAGTTGAAACAGTTTCTTAATAAGATAATTGCAAATTTAGTGAACACTTTTCATCAGCTTCCAGTTCTCTGGCAGAAGCTTGTGTTGCACAGATCAGGGCTGCTTTTGAATTGCAGTACACAGTATTTGTATTCCAAAACTGTTCTGCCAGGGGAGCCTTTAAACACAAATTAAACATACAAATGAAGTTTGAAAAGCATAGAAGAAAGACCCAAAGTTAGTGCAATTTATTTGGCATCTTTGGTAGCTAATGGGATTTGGAGGTGCTTGGCAATAGTTGATGGGAGAAATATGTATTTCCAAGACTTGACATGGGAAGTAGAGATAGTAAATGTTCTGGGATTAGTAGAACACTTCTTTGCACATTCATTATATGTGGGATGGGGATGTGCATGCTCCTGGCTGAGTATCTTTAATTAACAAAACAGATACAGAATTGAGAGGCTACAGCCTTTATGAAATATATTTTATATTCGCTATGATAGCACACTGTGTCAAGGGGAGAGAAGGAAGAAACTGCTCTCTTGTGGGCCTACAGGTATTTTCTGTCTTTCTTTGTGCCTGTCTACTTCAGTTCTTTGCTTTATATATTTCCCCAAAGTAACTCCATTCTCTGTGTGTTTTATACTCAGGTGTTGTAAAGAGAGTTAATCTACCTTGCCATGTGATGAAGCTACCCTCTCCAGTTAAACATCCCTTTGTTTTTCTTGTCTTCCTTACTAGTGCATTTTATGAAGTGGCTTACAATAAATAGTAAAAAGTATGAGGTGGAGTAATTTTGGAGTGTCCTATGGACATTTTGTAAAGAAAAAAAACCCCACAAAACCAAGAAATCTTGCATAAGAGTTAAGTGAACTTTGCTTCCAGTTCGGTATCATATTAACAGTAGGAGATTATTTTAATGTTTGCAAAAACATCTTTCAGGAATGTAGCAAGATGGATGCATTGCTTTGCTCCAGTGTGTTCTACCATTGATGTACGCACAAAGCACTTAGGAGAAACACTGTCTTCCTATACTCTCTTTCTTACCATATTCTGTTTCAATCCTAGACAAGGCCAGGATTGATGTGTTGTTTGGGGGCAATAGGCTGTAGGTTTGCTTGTAAGGCATAGTTAAACATTAGTGTAGGATGAAAGGTCACCTGTATAGGAGACAGCTGTTGAGTGTTCTGATTGGGTCACAGAGTAAATTACAAGAGCCAAGGCTTATCAAATCAGCTATTGCAATATATAATTCTCAAGTATAATTGTTTTGGTCACGCTGCAGAAAGCTTACAGCTCTGCTTATTCTTTTATAAGTATGTCAGAGCTCTGGAGAAACTGTTCTTCTGATAGGTGTTATGCACTAGTCTGTGAGTCCTTACAGCATGTCAGAGCAGCAGTTTAGCTGAAGGTAACAAAAGACATTGAACAGATCTAAGCAGCACCTATTGAAACAAAGTAGGCAAAAAGTAAGGAGCCTTTCTTCCAGCTCTGAAGGGATTGACTATGGCCAAGGAATTCAGGCTTTGATAAACCTGGACATACTATGACCCTACAAAAATACCTCATTAATGTCAATTTGTTAATCTAGTGAACTGTAACATATGGGCACAGTTATATTTGTTGCTTGTGCAAGGAAAGTGTGTGGTTAGCCTGGGAAGGATGAGGTAAAAATCATTGCTGAGGTAAAGCAGAAAAAAGGCCTGGTGGTAATTGCAAATATGGGAAGGAAGAGAGGAATTTGTAGCAGACTTTTTTGCCTGTATTGAGATTTGGTGATGGTGAGTTCTTGTCTGGCTTCAAATTAAGACTAAGTCTGGCATCCTGTTAAGAAGTGCTAGAAAGAGCTCTAATATTTAGATTTGTTTAAGTTCAGCATCTTAACCTTCTGTATTCAGGTTCTTGGGATACTCATTTGCTTTTCCCATTCTTTGTAATCTCCATGTATAGTGCTCAGTTCCCACAAACTTGTTTTATTTATCAAGTGCTAAAAAAATAAGTATGGTCAGAGTGGAGCAGACACTTGCCAGTAAAGTGTGCTATAAAGTTATTTTTTTCATAAAGCTCTGACTTTTGACAACTTTTTCCATGACTGCAAAAGTTTGAACCTTCCTAAAATACAGTTGTGGAAGCTAATGTTGTGTGTTGTTCTGTGTAGTTGACATGAAAGAATAGCTCTGAGCCCTGTAAAGTCATGATCCTATCAATGATGGGATTGACTTAAAGACAGCTTAATCCTTAGTGTTTAACAGGTGTTTCTTGGGGTGTGACTTCCTTTTCTTCAGTTTTACACAGAACTTCTCTTCTGTTTCTCTATACAGATATGTGGTTGGTAGTTCAGTTCATGATTTCATACAGGTAAATGTCTTTAATTGTGCCTGTGTCAGTAATTTGGTATGTGTATTGGAGCTTGCTCTTAATTACATCACTGTAAGATATGATGTAAATGCATACATTTATCTTTGGTCAAGAAAAAGCATATGTGGCACGTAATTCCAGGATGTCACTGGTTTGAGCACTGCCCAGTTTAGAAAACTTAAATGTGTTTTAATCCTTTTGTTTGTTGTGGCAGTATTCTTGTGATAGTTAAATATCCCTACGTAGTGCTGAGGAAGCCGGAAACTTAACCTGTTTTAATTGGATTTCTTCCTCAACAACTACAATTAAGCCATTTCCCAGATTGTATCATGTGGTGTAGGAATCTTGCGATGCATTAGGCCTATGACCATTTTTGTGTAGCATTTGGATAGAAGTCTTTGTTCAGGAGGATAACAAAACCTGCTTGAGACAGTGCAGGAAAGGAAGCCACAAACATCAGCTGGAGTCAATTCTACATATCAATCAGTAGAAAAACAAAAGGAAGACTCCTGAAACACTCCTGATTTGTCCTAAACTTGTCTCAATTTTATTTTGAAGATGCTACAACCTGAGACCCATTCTAGGTAAGCAGAAAACAGATGAGTACTTACCCTTCCACCTGTCCTTGGAAACAAATTATTTTTTGAAGCTGGTTTTATTTTCAAAGTGTTTCTCTTTAAGACGTGCTAATATAAGTGAACAGCCTTTTCAAGTTTTGGTGTTTCTGTGTGTAGACTGGTTTATAGCTGAAGTTGGGTATTGTCAAAATGAAGACCCAGTCTCCTCCCTCTCTACCTTGTTTTCAAGGTAGATTTACGTAATACCCTTAGACCTGTAATCTTGGGTTTATCTGTGGTGCACTTGTCTAATCTACATGTACAAGTCAATGAACTTTTGCGTTTCTTCTAACAGCAGTAACTTCTGTGAGATCCAGTCTCTGAATTTCTTCGTTTTAGTTGCTAATTTTCATGGGGTTTTTGTTGTTTTGTTTCTTTGAGAGAGCTTTTTTTGTTTGTTTTGGCTCGGTGTTTTTGTTTTGTTTTAACCTCCCTCCTTCTAGTTGTCTAGAAGATTGCAGAGATCTTCTTATATTAATTTAGACTTTGGGTGACCAAACCATGTTTTACTAGCCACTAAGCTCTCGAGGTCTCTCTGTAATTTAAGACAGCTTGGCAGAATTTGGCAGGGCTCGGGCAACCTGCCATGCTGCAGCTTGGGGCTTGTATTGTCTAACAGGCTCTGCAGGTAGAACATGGCTGTGTACCATATCAGTATTTGTCTTGTGCTGTTACACTTGGTTTTGCTTAAGGGCTGTGTGTGCCAGATGCAGGTGAATGGCAAATTGCAAATAAGGCACCATCTGCTCTGTGGCCTTAGAAGAGCGAAGAGTCTTGGTGTTTTAGCAGGAGGTTCTGCATTCAGACTCGATGTTGAGGTGTAAATGGAGCTGTGCAGCTCAAAGGCAGCTGGGCATTAAGTGTTGGGCACGGCAGATTGGGAGTGGGTGATGATTTTGGATATGTCTTGGTTTATTTATATGACAGTAATGAAGTCAAGCTTCTAAATTGAAATTTGCGCTAATCACTAAACTGATTTTTTTTTTAATTCCATTGGTAATAAATGCCTCCTGACCCAACTTTGCTGTACCTGTTTACTTGGTCTTAGCTTGACCACCTGCATTTTAGCTTGTCTTCTCATCTGGCAGTGTCACTGATCTGTGCTTCATGGAGGATTCTGTGCTTTCATTCATGTTGTGTCACAGAAGGTAAAAGCTCCTCATTCAAATTCATTACTATTTTCTGAAGAGAATCTTCCCCACTCTTGCCAAGCAGTGTGGTGCTTTTATAATGTTAGTGAAAGCTTAAAGCACCATCCAGATAGTGACTTCTGGCTTCTACTAAACAAGGGTTTCTAGAGAAACTAGAGAAAATGAAGGTCAGATAAGATTTTACTTCTGTTGCTTGTGGTGTTTTTTGTTGAAAGTCTGTAAGAAATGAAAAATCAATTCACTCTGGGTACAAACAGCAGAGTTTTGGTCAGAATTTGGCTGTCGGAAAATGTTTCTTCGTTGGAGAGATATGGATGCTTTTGTTTAATTTTAAAAAGGAAAAGAACTACTGTTGTTCTTAACAAGTTGGAACCACACTTTTATTAGCACCAGGTAGCAGAATTGCATACTGAGATTCTCATAATGTAAACAGTGCTGTCTGGTAGCTTGTTAGTAAGTAACCGTAGTTTTGAAGTTCCTACAGAGGGGAAATCAAGCTCTTGCTGGTAGGATCTGATCTGGCAGAGGAATTTTGTTCTCTGACAGAAGTGTGCAGAGG
The DNA here is from genome assembly GCA_013396655.1 of Campylorhamphus procurvoides. Lineage (NCBI taxonomy): Eukaryota > Metazoa > Chordata > Aves > Passeriformes > Dendrocolaptidae > Campylorhamphus > Campylorhamphus procurvoides. Next base: position 1,849,115 of record WBMV01002345.1, read on the forward strand.
AACTTTGAACATGTTTGTTCCTCACTTTTTCTTGTTTGTTCCTCCCTTTTTCTTTCTTTGCCATTGCTGTGCTAAAAGGAAAAAGACCTATCAACAAAGAGATGAAACCTGGTTCAGTATTTTGCAGCTAACATTTGCTATGTTTGTGTGTGTCCTCCATGTGGTGTAACAAATCTTGTGTTACTGACATGGCCTGAATACCTCTGGGCTGCTTCTTAACCTGAGCTGTCTCTGGGTGACTTGCAGCTATCCTGATCAGGTTGTTTCTTTACTGAATATAATTTGATTCAGAAGTTCCTGGGTTCTTACGTTTTTGATCATCTTTATATTTGTGCATTGAAAAAATTGACTGCTGCAGAGTTGACTGAATTATGCAGCAGAACTTAATGCTTAGCTGACTAAAAAGCCAGAGTGTAATAGAGCACTGAATTCAGATTGAGAAACTACAGGTGTTGTAAAGACAAAAATATTTTCTTGAAGTGTTGAGTTCTGGCCCTCTGCCACTGGGAGAGCCTTCCCTTCATTAATGAATTCAAGTCAAACTGTGCACTGGAGGAAAACTTACATTGAATTAGTTTGGACATGTTGCATATGGTGACAGAGAAGGGTAACAAATTTGGTTTATTGAGAGAAGAACAACTTAATTATTTAAACTCAGTGATGAAGCAGTGGATTGCTCTGTACCATGAGCTGGGAACACCAGTTGGACAATCGGACCTGAGATACCTGAACTTGCCTTTGCATCCTGGACAACCATATCTAGAACAGAACATGAGCAGCTAGCTTCTTTTGTTGTTGTGTCCTTTGAGCTATCCAGATGAATGGGAAAGTTCTGCTTCTAACTTCTGCAGGTGCTGCTTTTCCCCTGCCACCACCACTTCCCCCTGCCCCCAGCTAACTAACCCTAATCCTCTCTCCATGGGCTCCTGTTGGTTTTTGAGCTGACATGTTAGTGGTTCTGTTGACTGCCAGTGGCACCTGTACTTTTCTGTAATCTTGAGTACTGCCCCATTTGCTGTTTCAGTTTGATTCTTCCACAGCTCAGGACTTGGTGAGGGTCTGGCTGTGGCTTACAGACCAACCCACTGTTGAGTTGCTAAAGGAATGATGGGTGTCAGTTCTTGATAATCTTTATGGAACAAGGTTTTAAGCTTCTTCCAGGTCACTGAAGATATCTCTAGTTTGCTTTTCCCTACCAGGTTCAGTGGAAGGTCTCTGCAATCTCAGACTTCAAATTCAACTGGCTTGCTTGAAGCAGAGGAGGCTTTTCATCTTCTAAAACTCATGATCACTGTCACAAAACTTGTTACCAACACTGGAGCATGGGATAGCATGTATTTAGATTTTTCCTTAGACAGTGCTTGATCTCTGACTTTTCCAGACTCTGTTCTTTTGCACAGGTATCTTCCAGTTCTTTCACCCCACAGAAGTCAGTAGGTAAGAGTGCTACTTTGCTGGCTTGGGATTATGGCATGTATGACCTATTGGATCACACAGCCATAAGAACTTGAGCATTCTTCTGGCAAGTAGTGTGCATCTTTTCAGAGGTGTTTTCAGTGTTCTTGTCTCCTGTGGGAACTTACAAATCTTCAGTTTCAAGTAATGAATATTCGAACAGCCAGTTAGCAATATAGTTCCCCCTAGTTCCAACTGTAAGATCACAAATGAAGTATTTGGCTCTTCTCCTTTCTCTTTTATGCCAAGCTTTCTCTTCCCAGTCTTTGTCTATATGTCATTACAGACATACACACGTAGATGCACTGTAGAGACTCTTAACTTTCTGGTTACATCCCTTCAGGTTTGAAGCCACCTCTTTTGCTGGTTCTGTGAAGGTGACCTTTGGCATTGCCACTCTCAGTTAGAAGGCTAGGCAAGGTCTAAGCTCTTGAAACTGGCTAAGGGAAAGCTGACTTCCTAATGTAGCAAGGCCCAAAGGCTGCCATAATCTTTTGATGGCTGTTGTAAAGTCAGTGGAACAGAGGGTAAATCCTGTTCCTTTACTGATTTTTTTTTTTTTTCCTTTTGAGTCTGCAGCTTGAGGGTATTTATGGCCCCCTGGTATTTGAAAAGTTTTCTACGGTATCCATACCTTTCTTTAGTATGTGGGGTGTTTTTGAAATGGTTAACAAATGCTTCCACACTAACAATTCTAGAGTACGTATATTAAAAAGAACTCTCACTGTAAATGAATCTAGGAAGACTACTGTGCTGAAGCTTTTTGCTTTTTTGTTGGCAATTTGGAAACATCGTTCTCTGGCTAACAGCATATGTATGGTCTAAAGTTACTCAGTGTAAAAATGGACATGTGAGCTAGTCTTAAATCTATAATACCTTCAGAGACTGGACTTCTTTGACATTTACATGCCTCTTTTCTTACTTCCTCTTCTTAGTCCAGATAACTGGATTGTGCTTTTGAGGAACTGAAGGGGAAGGAGTGCTTTCGGAGCATTATGTGTGTTTTGTCATCTTGGTTGGCAGTTGTCACCTCTCAGAATGAGAGAACTCTAATGTGATCTGAGGTCCTACTATTGGCAGGTGGTTGGACTGTATGATCTCGAGATCCTTTCCAGTCAAGACTTTTTTAATCATCATGACTTTAACTCTTGTACTTCAGTTGAACCCTACATCAAAAAGGCATCTGGTCTGAGGAGAGTTTGCCTCTGTGTGCCATCAAACTCCACTTGTCTTCCAGTCAGTACCTTATTGATGTCTTCAAAGAGAATTAGTAAAAGTGATGCAACTGTTTAAATCTGTAGAAATTCTGAGCCTGAGGAGTTGCAGAAATTTGTTTCTTTACAATCATACATGTTTGTTTTCAGAAGAAACTTCCTTGATACTTATTTGTCTGACTTCTTAGCAGTGAGGTAATGTCACAGTATTATGAGGCTGTACAGTCTGGTTTGTCATAAGGATTTTTCTGTATGTACTGAAATTGCTTGTAGTGTTTTTGTGCATGCATTTCTGTGTGAATTCTCTAGTTTTTCATTAGCATTGGAGAGGGAGAATACAAAAAGAATACAGACAAGCCTAGTGCACGATTCAGTATGATTTTGTGTGGTTTCTGTATCAAAAGAAGTTAATCTGATACAAGTCACCATGTGAGCTTTACGTCATAAGATGCAGTGCAGCAAGTAAGCCATAGTGTGCTCTGGCATATTTGAATCATATAGGTAGCTTATGGCTATGCAGGAAGGACGATAGAAATGAAAGCAGATAAGAAAGTAAATGGTAGCTTGGTCTTCTATGTTGGAAGTTTGTCATTCCTTCAGGGCTCAGTGCTTTCATGCAGCTGAATAACCCAGGATGTGTATGAATGCAGACAAAATGCATGCATCTTACTATACCTTAGAACACCTTGCAGCCCATGGGAGAATATAATTTTCCCTTGTTTGTATATAGAAATTTGCTGCCAGGAAGAAGGGGGGGATGATGAGAATTTCGGAAATGTTGCAGAAAATTTTTCTCGGAAGTTTTCAGTATGTTATTGTATCCACTCCCTAAATTCTTCCTTGAACTAGTTCTGCAACCAGAAGGGACAAGAGGCTACTAAACTGAAAATACAAGCTTCAGCCTGCATGGAGCTGTGGCATGAAATTTATGTTTCAAGGTGAGGGCCTCACTGGAAAAAGAATTGGGTGGAGTGGATGACTATTGAATTTGGAGAGTATAGTGTGGAAGACTATTGTGTCAAAATCCACTGCACAATACTGAGTCAAAAGCAACTATCTGGACTAAACAGTCACACAAAGTCAGACTGGTGAAGTAGTAGAAGTAATTGAATGAATACTTGCAAGTGCTTGCTTGTAAGTTAAGAAAATAGGTGTGTATGTCTCCAGGTAAATGAGTAGAATCTTTTGCGCAGTGAGCAAAAATGAGGTGCAGCTATGAGATCAGTTGAAAATGAAGTAATGTAGTTCTAAAACAATTTAGCAGTTAATAAACTGTGGGCAGCAAGTCCTTCGGTTTAGTTGCAATTAAAGCCTCAACTCTTAAATATGTTGTACACTTACATATTTAGAATGTTGTTTCTATCTTAAATGACTAGATTTGCCACCGAAACAGCTGATCAAGTAAATTAATGTTGTCTACACTGAAGTAAATGAATGCAAATCTGAAGTCTTGGACTTCATATTGTTTGATATGTATGCTAGACTCTTGAGTTCTGGCTGGCAAGACGTGCAACTTACTGGAAGAAAATGTTCTGAACTTAAAAGGCATATAAACATCCTCCTGTCTTGTCCTTCTCTCCCCACCCCCTCCTTTTGCCTAATACTGACTTCAGGGCAGTATGTCTTTGCAGTCTTGAGGTGCTGGATTGCAGCAGAGATTTTTTGGGGCCAAGGTGTGTGTGAAAGAGGAAGTGTGCCAACCAGTGTACTTAGCTCAACCCCTAGCAGATAATAGGTATTACAATGGAGCTTTATAGGCTGAGGTGCTAGGCATATCCTGAAATATTCTGGAAGCTGGACTGCAAGAGCCTGAAAGAATTCTTGAATTACCAAGATACTTACAAAGAACTTAAAAACCCAAACAAAAAAAACCCCCAAACAGGTTTTAGAGCTCGTGCAAGTAGGTTAAGGAAGCCCTTGTGAAGGAGATCAGTTCATTTTTTGTAGGTGGTGTTAGTGGTTTGCCTTGTTACACTGTCTGCGGCCCCAGAGCCTATTGAAGTTCGGCAGTTATTGTCTTCCTCTCTGTAGCCTGTGTCACTGTAGCTACATCACAGTTCCCAGGATCCACCAGGGACTGATGAGGCTATTGAGTAAAAGCTGATGCAGATTTGTTGTGTAGTTGTCTGTTTCCTCTGTTTGCTTCAAAAACATGGAAGAGTGTTAGTCATTTCCTGTTGGCTTTTCCACTAGGAGAAAGGTACAGGCTTCATTGCGAGTTAACAGGTAGTTTTTTGTATTGAGTTCCTGTAGAACCTCTCCGAGCAGTAGGTTGGCTATGTATTAGCTATTGTGTTTGCAATAGGTATGTTAGGTCTACAGAAATTCATTGCTTTCCTGTAAAGTAACAAAGATGACTGTAAATAGTAATCGAATAGTGTTTGCTACAACCCAGGAACACTATGCAGGATAATAAGCATTGGATAGCAATGCTGTTCCATGACTTCAGAAGATCTGTTGTAGGTTTATTTGAAATGCTGGCTTTTGGAATTCATTCTCATTCTAAAGAGTCTACTAACTGGGAGTCACATGGTAACAAGTACACAATAAGACATGCAGTTAAGTTGAGAGGTTTCAATATAGAAGATAACGCTGGACATTATCTTGACTTGACAGATGCCTTCCAGGATAAAACAGCTGTCATTTCATTCTTCTACACAGCTGAAAATATCATGTGCATGACAACACATTGTACTACATAACTTCTAAGCACAGTCTACTTAAAATGTCTGGCTCACCCAGTGCTGTGGTTTAACCCCAGCAGCAGCCAAGCCACAGGCAGCCACTTGCTCACTGCCCCATCAGCAGGACTGGGGAGAGAATCAGAAGGGTAAAAGCCAGAAAACTTGCGAGTTGAGATAGAGACAGTTTAGTAGGGAAAGCAAAAGCTGCTCATGCAAGCAAAGCAAGACAAGGAATTCATTCACTGCTTCCCAAGGGTGGGCAGGTGTTCAGCCATCCCCAGGAGAGCAGGGCCCCATCATGTGTAATGGTGACCTGGGGAGATAGATACCATCGTTCCAAATGTCCTCCCCTTTCTTCTTCTTCCCTCCACTTTGTATGCTGGGCATGATGCCACATGGTCTGGAGTATCTTTGGTCTGTTTGCCCCTTCCAACTTCCTCACCAGTGTGACAATATGAGAAGCAGAAAAGGCCTTGTCTGTGTATGTATAAGCACTGCTCAGCAATAACAAAAATATGTCTGTTATAATCAACTGTGTTCCACAGAAATCCAAAACATAGTCCCATACTAGCAACAGTGAAGAAAACTTAACTATTCCAGACTAAACCAGCATACCTGGACAGGTCAGTGCTAAACTAAAGTTTCCCTAGACAGAATCAGGATTGCCTGTGCAATATTTTTGTCTGACTCTTGGGGTGTGTGGAGAAGCCCATGTTCTGGCCCTGGGTGGGAAACTGTGTGGCTAACCTAGCAGAGCTTTAAGTGAACGCTGCTCCTTACCAAACAAAACCTGCTGGAATGCAAGTCCTTATTATCTGTATGAGGTGAGATGATAGTTCTGTGGTAACCATTTTGTAGTATGACTGAAAGTTTGACATTAGTACAGAGTTTCAACCTCAGTTGACCTTCTACAGAAGGGGACGCTGCTCATTTCTTCTAGTGAAGATGAGAATTTTTTTCATTTGGTGCTTGAATATAAGAAAACAAAAAGAATGCATGACAATATGTAACAGTGCCTGTGACTGACTTCAGCTGGGCTCCCTGGCTATTGCTGGGACCCTGGTCAGCATTCAACCTGGTTAGTGCTGGGCTTTGCTTCTTGCGTTGGTACTCTGAAGAGACTGCTGCCACTTGTGTTCTCATGTTGACTAATCTGCCTACACCAGCAAGCTGGCATGATTTCCAGCTCTTGCAGGCTTTTTCTATTCCATTGTAAATCTTTTTGAGCTCTCAAGTATAAAAAGTTAGAGACTAATGTTGCCATGTATTACTGAAAAGCTTCAAACGTTTCTATTGGTGGGAATATTGGCTATGATTGAGTTAGAAATAATTGTGAACATGAAAAGCTCACCTTTGAAGCAGTAGGGTTTGCAGCTTTCTCAGCTCTTAGTCATCAAGACTTCTAGCTATGAGGTTCATCAAACAGTGTATTTTGTGGGATTGTGTATTTTGTACTTTTTTAAAATTCTTTCAAGTTCTGAGACATAAGGTAAAAAAACCCCAAACCAACAAAAGTAAAAGTGATTTGTTAATTAATCCTCCTTTCTGCTTTTGCTGTCGGCTGCAGTGTGGGACTTCACAATGGAAAGAACGTGAAAAACTTCCAAAAGATGTTTTTGACTCTTGTTATATGGCAATTAGGATGGGGAGCAATTCTTCTGCCTAACTTGTATTATTTTAGTCTTGGAGCTTACTTAAAATGTTTCTGATGTGCTAAGTGTAAACTTTCGGGTTGTGATATTAAAGCATAACAAGACGGCATCTGAGCTGGCGGAATCCTGATCAGTAATTTCTTGTGCTGTGCAGGTGTCTTGATGAGCACGTTCCTTTGAGTGTGGTATGTGAAGTAATGGTTTGATAATGCCAGTTTATGTGCCTGGGTTCTAATGGCCTGCAGTAAAATGGTATCATTTAGGGTTCTTTCTACCCCCCAGCCCCACCTTGGTCATTTCTATAAGCCTTTTCAGAGGAACCGAAAATGATAGTCAGCTATTTATTGGCTTTACTGACAGTGCCAGGTCTTGAGATTTATTTCACTGGGGGTGTTTGAATTTGAATCTGCAGATGAAGTGTTTTAAACTTTCTCCTGTGAGACTTCTTGCTTACTGTGCTATAGATATAATAGATACCAAATCAGCATATGGATTATTGTGTTCTTGAACTTGGGTTACTTTCCTTCTTAAGGATTTTTTTCACCTGCCAATACCTTTTTTTATGAGATTCCACAAAATTAGGAACAGTAGAACTGGATTTGCTGGTTGTGGTCCTGTTGCTATGCTCTCTACATTAAAATACTAATTTAGCATAGGATACAGAAGTCACCTCTTTACTGAGGAATTAAGTGAGGCTTGTTCTTGAAATACCTCTGTTTCTGAGGACTGCAGCTGAGTGATTAATAGTAGTCTTTCATAAGTAACTACTAAAATAATATCTGTAGACCTGTAGCAGTCACAAAGCAATTCCAAAAGCAGAACTATAAGGCCATCATATTATTTTTTAAAATAATTGTGTGCGCTCATTAATCTTTGTCTCAAATACCCTTTCCCACTCATTAAGCTCTCATGAGCTAGAACTTCTTGCTCTCTATAGCTAGATCTCTTTTCCTGAATTGTGAAGTCTTGCTTTATGTGAAAAAAGTTGCATAAATCTGACTAGAGAAAGAATCTGTTTTAAAAGCAGAGTGGTTAAGTTCTGTAATTTTGTGACTGTTGTTGCTTTTTCCTGAAACTGGCACTGTCACCTCCCACAGCAAGAGTTAAAATACTTGAATACTGTTGCTTTCTATCAAGCACTGAGTTTTTCCTTAAGGCTGATAAACATAGGTTCTCCTAAATGACATTTCTCTTGTCTCAACATAATTACAGAAGCCTGCCAGAAAAAAGCGTGTCATTGTAGAATCATTGAGGAGTTTGTAGTTTGGATTGGAAGGGACCTTTAAACGTCATCTAGTCCAATAGGCCATCTCTGTATTATATATGCACCTAAAAGTGATTGTATTAAGGCTCTACATGTTCTTGAGGAGAATCTTGTTTTGTGTGCCTCTTAAATAAAAATTGTTTAAAGGTCTTCGTCTCAAGCTTTTGCTTAAACTATAGCATTTTATGTTTGCCTCTGGAGGCATAGCAGTGGGTCTTCATGCCATGTGTCCTACAATTCTTTCTCTTTTGTCTTTCAGTGAATGATAGTGTCTAGAAAGGGTATGTCCCTTCAGGAGAGAGGTGCCAATGTCCAACCGGCCTAATAACAATCCAGGGGGGTCACTGCGACGTTCACAGAGGAACACTGCCGGGGCCCAGCCACAAGACGACGCAGTAGGAGGAAGGTATGACTGTTATCTATGAGTGTGTTTTAATGTATAAAAGCAAAATTGATGTAATTTAATTAGAGAATTAAGTTTCCTGCCCTGCAATCCAAGGACTGAAATTTGTGTAAAGTCTTTTTGCACTGAAATGCTGTCTGTACTGCATGGATAAAACCATGGATAACTCACTACATGTTTAGCTAGAGTAACAGTAGAGGATCTGTGAAGGGGAAGAAGTGCAACTGAGCTATATTCCATAAATCACAAGTAGTAACAAATTCCTTCTTCCTCTTCCTTCCCTGATAACAAAAGTGCATGGAGGGGGTAGATGACGGGGAGAATCTGTGTTCCTGTTAAAGAAGACTGAATAACTGGTACCACTCTGTTCCTTTTGCACTGCATATTAATCCTGTGCAGCTTTTGAATAATTCAAGAAAAAAGGTTTGCCATCCTTTAATATGCCTGATTTAGTGAGTAAAGTGGTTGCCTATACAGTACAGAGCAAAGATCCGTAAAACATTCCTGTGGATGCCTGCATAATTACTGCCATGAGTGAATGAATCCTGTATGTATAAGTGTTTCCTTGAGTTTGTTAAAATATTAGTCTAATGAAGAGAGGTTATAATGTCATGGTAGGCAACATCTGTCTGTATTTTACTCCCTCAGACATGTTACTGATGCAGCTGTTTGAATATGTGTACCTTGGCCTCCATTTTGGGGGGGGGGGAAGATGAGTGTGTTAAAATACTGCAGGTCAGTAGGACTGTCATGACTTAACCCCAGCAGCAGCCAAGCCACAGGCAGCCACTTGCTCACTGCCCCATCAGCAGGACTGGGGAGAGAATCAGAAGGGTAAAAGCCAGAAAACTTGCGAGTTGAGATAGAGACAGTTTAGTAGGGAAAGCAAAAGCTGCTCATGCAAGCAAAGCAAGACAAGGAATTCATTCACTGCTTCCCAAGGGTGGGCAGGTGTTCAGCCATCCCCAGGAGAGCAGGGCCCCATCATGTGTAATGGTGACCTGGGGAGATAGATACCATCGTTCCAAATGTCCTCCCCTTTCTTCTTCTTCCCTCCACTTTGTATGCTGGGCATGATGCCACATGGTCTGGAGTATCTTTGGTATGTTTGTCCTGCCTGTGTCTCCTCCCAGCCTTCCAACTTCCTCACCAGTGTGACAATATGAGAAGCAGAAAAGGCCTTGTCTGTGTATGTATAAGCACTGCTCAGCAATAACAAAAATATGTCTGTTATAATCAACTGTATTCCACAGAAATCCAAAACATAGTCCCATACTAGCAACAGTGAAGAAAATAAAGTGTACCTCAGCTGAAACCAGCACAGACACAAAAGAATGTTTTGAAGCATTGGACTATAAAGTTTAAGGAAGATGAGGTGTATTTCTTATGAGTATAAAGTCCATCTGAAAACAATTGTGAACAACTGTTGAATGGTGAAGGCGGCCAACTCTTCTTCTAAGGAACTTCTGGGGGGATACTTCAATCTGAAAAATGCAGCTTCACTTTCTGTAAACTAGTCTACTGTGAAAATGGATAAGCAGATGAAACATAAGGCTTCTCTCCTAGACTAATGTGGCCTAAGGAGAGGCTGCCCTATGTTGCTGTTTATTTTGTAAGCTAGAATTGATTTTGAAGAATATTTCTTTTAACTGAGGAATACTGAGCCCTTCATTCCGTTCTGTCCATTCTGTGTTGTCTGTGAATCTCAATGGATGTTTAAGTTCAGTATTGCCCTACCAGCTCCTTCCTTTTACTCTGACCTTGATGTGGGGTGAATTGCCCTCTCCCTAGAATAAAGAATTAGATGCAGTTACTTGGACCTGGGATAGGAGATTCTTCTTCAGATAACTGCCATTAATTCAGATTTTGTACCAGAATGCCAGGAAGAAGTTCTACAGTGAGTCAGACAAACTGAGGAATTTTATGGGTAGCACTGTTCTCTTTCAAAAAAGTTACTCATCCATTGTTTTGGTGCATTGTGATCTGTTACTTACGCTGTCACACGGTGATTCAAGATGCAGTTGTCTGAAATGATGGGACTTCTTCCACCCCTCACCAAAACTGTGTCAGACTTCCATGAGCCATGGTATGTTGCAGTCTTACAATATGTTAGACCTTTATCAGAACCAAAGCTCCTTGCTGAAGTAAAGAGGAAGCAAGAAGCTTGCAATCCTCTTTGAATATGAGTCTCTTAGAATAGGATCTCCCCTGCCCTTCCATCTCTGAACAAGCATTTTGGGCTGGCGCAGCATATAAAAAGGCCTGGATCAAGCATTCTGGTTAATACAAAATTTATAATAAATTAATCATCTCTTATTCTTGTCAGTATCTCCTCTCTAGTAAGCTGCTGGGCAGAAATGGCTATTGCACACAGACCACCGTAAGATAAATCTGTCAGGTCCTGGAAGAATTTGTATGTGACATGGAAGCAGACATATAACAGTGGCTTTTTCCCTGGTTGCCTGTCTTAAAACACAAACCTCAGGACTCATCCTTCACTGCACCTAGCATGCAGTGGGATAGTGTGTTTCAATTCTGCTGCTGAGCAATATGTAGGAAGGGTCCAGAGTTCACAGCTTGATGTGTCATTATACATTGGTGTACTCCAGTGATACACAATGCCTTGGCTGCTCTATTAAAAACTAAACAAAAAAACAACACAACTTTTCTACATAAGGTTTTTTTGGGATGTCTGAGAAACTTAATTTATTTCCAGCCTTTTTTAAATTTCTCATCTGTGAAGTGAAACTCTACAGTTTCAGCTGTAAAATCACTTAAGATAGAACAAACAAACTGCAGTAAGACCTGTTTCAATAATATGCTCATATTGTGCAAATAACTGAACTTGGGATGCATCTATGTTAGTATTTTAGTTGGACCTGGGAATGTTCTTTTGAAACAAATCAGTCATCCTCACCTGCTGTGCTTTGGCTAGCATAATGGAATGGTCTTGGGAGCACTTGAACTGGAATCTTTTTGGATGAATCTGAACTGAAAGTTGTGCTCTATAAGAGCAGTTCATGTATTTTGGTCACTTGGGGTTGTAATCTGGTCTGCTTTGAAGTAGACCATTGAAATGCAGAGGTGCTGGATGTTGATCCTTCCTGGCAACTGTCTTGTTTTATAGATTTTCTTCTCTGGGTCTGTACTCCTTGTTAACATGATTGGACAAAACAGTATGACATTTTATTCATCCACTTTATTAGATCTATGTGTTTCTTAAAAACAACCTCAGCAAACAACAGACTAATACACAAAGATGAAAAATACTCAAACATCACACAAAGCAGAAAAGCTAGCATTACAGAGTGAATTGGACATTAATGTGAGTCTGTAGGGGGTTGTTGCTTCATGCCTAAAATTAGCCACAAAGTTTGTAAGCAAACTTTCAAGGGCCACACCTTCTGAAGTGTTGGAGGTTACTTCACTTTGGTCATAGATATGCAATCATAGCCCTTCGAGCAAGGACAAGTTTTGATACTGTCTGAACTTGTGTACTTGATTGCACTTCTTTGTATAAATAGCTTTCAAAATGCTGGAAGTGCAGCAGCTTTTTTTTTTTTTTAAAGCTTTCTTGTGGCTGAGGTGCCTGCATTTTCAAAATACAAATGACAAAAACATGGGGAGTTTGTGCAGTTTGGTGCTCATAATTTCAGATGTAGATGTGAAGTCCAACAATCCAAGGTGAGTGAGTGGTAGTAAGGCCAGATGGCCTTATAATAGCCTTAGAGTTGCCTCGATCTCTTTCATGCTCTGACTGGAGCGAATGTGATAGACTTAGTTGAGAAAGGTGTTAAAAAGGAGAGAGACAGGAGAGTGATAGTGCTGCCAGGCTGAAGTCTTAACGTGTGTCCTATAGTCTTTGACACTCTTACAGATTAAAGGTCTTTTGTTAAAACTTTCAGTTTAACCTGCGAAGCAGCTGCTGTTCACTTGCATAAAGACTTTGGAAATTCCAGACTTGTTTGTGGTCCCTTCTAAATGCAGAATCTTCCTCCAGCGACATCTAATATTGACAGATTGGCTTAACCTGGAAGCAGCAATGCAAACCCATTTTTCTCTAGACTCGGCTTGTTTCATGTCTCTGTAACATCAATACTTTTAGTCAAAATGGGCGGGGGGAGCCTGTAATTGTTTTCTTCTGGAGGTTTACAAGCAATTTCATGCTCAGCGCAGTTACTTGATAGGAGCTTTTGAGTGTCTTATTTATTAGAGATGCATTTGTTTGAAAATACAAACAATGACACCTGGCACAAAGACAGCGTAGAGAGGTGCTGTTTATTTACAATTCGTGCTGCAACAATGACACGTGCTTTTCTCCAAAAGAAGAAAGGGTTGTGTGTTTGAAAAGAGATAGGTAAACTGGTGAACGGTGGTGTGTCATCCCTCCCATGTATGCACATAACCAAACTGGCCTTGACAAATTTCGAATAATGTGATTCTTCACTTTCTGTGATGTTGAAATAACTGTGCTTTGGATGACTTTCAGCTCCTGTAGGTATTACAGTTCTTACTGTCTTTACTACCAGTTTGAAAAGTAGTGTTATTCTCCTGATTTAGAAATACTGTTACGATGTCTGAAATATCTTCCAGCACTTTCCACTGAAGGATGAGTCTTTGCAGGTTTGTAGGGAAGCAATAATGATACAGAAGTTTCACTTTGCAGCAGTAAACCAAAGAGGAGTGGGAAACAGATGCCCTAATGAGAGCTTTCTTTTTTCATAGGGGCACGAGGAGGGGGTGGAAGGTACTTACTGGCACTTTCTTAACTGTGTATCTACATTGTTACCATGTGTGTTGAAGAATTGTGCCCTTGTGGTTTAGTTCCCAGTGATGCCATAGTACTTATTTTGAATGGGAGCAATTTGGAAGTGGTATTATGTGGTGCACAATAAGATCTTTTCTGGAAGTGGTGCAGTTGACGGTTCTTTCAGTTGTGATCAATGTTTCACTGTATTGGTATGGAGTAATGGAAGTAGTCCCATATACTAGAACTTTTTACTAGTGCTGCAAAAATTATTAGTGTTTTAATAATGGCATTACATGACAGTGGTGCTTATCTTTTAACCTACATATTATCGGTCTTATGAAACCTTTCAGAACAGCAGTATTTAAGTAGGATATCAATTTGACTTAAATGACTGCTGTGCTGTTGTGTGTGAAAGTAGGATACCTCATAAGCATATTTTAATGTTTTTTAAATATAATATATACATGTTCTTGTGCATTTGAGATTGAAGGTTAAGTGATAAATGAGATCCTTGTTGGATGCACATAGGATGTTATAAGCAGAGAGAATGCTTTTGTCAGTTGTACTGCTTTTGTTCTGAACACATTTTGTTTCTGGACCAGTCTTACTAATATGTTAACTGTTAACAACTTACATGAGACTTGCGAAAAACTGAATTAAATGTTTGTGTTGGTGGGGAAGGCAGGTGGAGTATTTCTGAGGAGAGAAAAATAGGTGTTTTTCCATAGCTGTTTTTGTCTGTGCTTATTGCTTTTTTTAAACCTCATTTTTGACAGAAGTAAAAGGGTGGTTAGTTTTTGCAGACTTCATGTTTGGGAGCATTTAATAGCTCCCTCTCAGCTGCTGAGGAACATGACTTAGATGAAACACTTTGTTTGTTAACTAACTTCAAAAGGTGGTTTTTTAATATGTGCAGAGTAACTCTTTGAGAATGGATTCTAGTTGGTTCTGTCTTATGGTTTTGCTCAGGGCTGGCGTTTTCCACCATATTGTTTATATAACACAGCAAGCTAAATGGTGGTTTGCTTGTCAGCTTTGGTGTGTGTGTTTCTCTAAACTTGAGTGTCTGCCTGTGAATTAAAATCTGTATCAGCAGACAGCTCTGCCCAGTTGAGTGAAGCCTTGGAGTGGTTTATGAAACTGTCTTTAAGTTGAGGGAGCAGGGGAAGGGAAACAAAAAAAACCCTGCAAAACAATGCTTGAATGTGCAGCAAGAACTCAGTCTTCCTGGACCTGCCCCGAGAATGGAAATAGACAAACACAAGCCCACAAATCCTTATCATTTTTCGTCATTAATGACGAAAGAACTTAGCTTTCTAAAATACTTATTGCTGGAATGTTGGTTTAAATGAAGATTCTTAATGATATCATAATGGAAAAGACTAAAGAGCTTTCATGGTAAGTTACAAGTGAAAAGGTATGGATTATGGACTAGAGTACAGGTAGCTTTAAACCTGGAGAAGAATCAGTGTTGCAGCTGCCCATGGATCTTTCATAGCACTTGATTGTTCTCCAAGCATTGCTCTTTGTTTTGAGCTCTACAGACTGTTAGTCACACCTTTGTATGTAAGTCAGCTTTTTTTAGAGACCTTAAGCAAGCTGTCACAACTTCAGTATAAATTGGGACCATGATACTTCCTAGTTGGTGTATGGCTCAAGTTCTTTTTCCTTAATCCTGCAGTGTCTCCAAGTTGCCAGTCTTCTTGCTATTATATAAACCTTACAGAAGGGGAATGAATGTCATATTCCTTTTAACTGACAGGCTACTGCATGCACAGTTGATACTGTCTTGTGTACCTTTTCTTTGCAACGTGTGCAAGGTGAATGATTAAACTTAGAGTGAGAAGTGAGAGCACAGGAGGTCTTTAAAGACAAAAAATATTTTGCATCAATTGTGAACTCCCCATTTGTTGCATTTCTAGAGTAATCTTTCTGCTTGAAGTGTTGTTTTTACTGGTAGCTTCATGGATAAAGAAGGTAAAGAGAGCAAATGCAAATAGTCTGCATGAGACAGTGATCCTGGTCCTTAGGATATGGTTGTAGCTTAATTAGTCCAAACAAGTTAGATGTTGGTATGAAACTCTGTTTGTAAGAATCTGAAGGGTCCAAGAAAGGGGAGGAGCCTGAAACAAGTGGAAACTCCAGTTCATGTTTTGCATGTATTGCTTTAGCAATATTTTAGTTGAAAAGATCTTCAATTATTGTGTTCTGTGAATATCTAAAGCAAAACAAAAAAGGGAAAATAACCCTTTAAAATACACTTCAGAATAAATGAACCCTGATCAGTTTAGCTTACATAAAAAATGAGATTCCTGCCAAGTGTAAATTATGTAATAACATCTGTTACTCCCATAATAAAAACATTTCAAGGGGAAAATTAAATTTCACGCCTTAATCTTTTGTTGGGAAAAGGAAAATCCAAACACTCAGGATTAGGTGAAACATTCCCAAGTTTACCTTGATGGAGTTTGCTATAGTAACCTAAAGGTCTAACTATTTTGTTTTGATAGTAAAAGTTGTTTCTTACAGTATGATAAATAAAAACAAACTTCTGGAATATGAAGAAGATGCTGCTAATATGATCTTTTCAGACTGTCATGCTCTTACAAAGATGAGCATGTGATTACCATCTGGGTGGTTAGACTTGGTGCTTGTTCTCTGTTTAAGTTTGTGTTGAAGTCCTGAAGAGGATGGTGAGGCTTTCTGGTTAGTACTAGACTTTGCTTTGTCTTTGCTACTGGGTTTCTGGCAATTGGTTGGAAAAAGCTGTTTGAAAGCTTGAGCTCTTAGCACTTCCACTTAGTGTATTGGCCTGTCCTTTGTGATGTTTGGGGTCATGGGTTGGAGCAGCCACTTCACTTGGAAGTCAGTGTTCCTCCCCTTCCCTCTTAGCATTCGCAGATGTTTGCAGAGCTCAACTCAGAGGGCTAGATAGCCCAGGTTAATGGCAAATAAATATAGAATCAGTAGTTCTTTAGCTTTGAAACATGGCTTCTTTTAGCATTAATACTAGACCAGTTTGAGGTTTCTTAAAGGTTAGTGTTGCTTTTATAGGTAGGATATGTGCAATGGAGTTTTTCTGGTGACAGCTGAGTCAAAAGTGTGTTCTATCCAGGGAAGTGCAAAAGTGCAAGTGAGATGTCTCTTGCCTTAGCAATTATTTATACTGTCCTGTTCCAAATGCTGATGAGCTCTCTTCTGAGTCTTGCAGATGGTAATTTCAAGTGGTTTTGAAAGTAAATGTGGAATATGTGAAGATGTAACTTAATACTATAACATGGATAAAACTTATCTTTGTCCTTCAGTCAGAGCTCATACAGGTAACCATTTTTTGCATGCAGCTGAAAGCTGCTTGAAGGCCTCTGGTAGTGGATGTGTGTGAAAACTCATTTCTGCTTCTGACATCACAGGTTTCTGTCTCATCTGACTGCCTTTATTGGTGGCATGTGTTTCTTCATTCCTCTTGCTTCAGCTGTTACCACACAGCTTTCAATCCTCTCAACTGGTGGATCTGCAGTCAGAAAATAACTGGTAGGGTTGAGCTTTCCTACCAGGTGGAACTGGCTGCATTCCTATTCTGAGCACTTGATTTTTTTAAACTGAAGAACAAAGATACAAACTCATAACTGTATAAAGACTTAATGCATGGAGTCTTGAGGTAGGTGAGTGCGTAACTATTTTTGAGAAGAGATCTTTGACAGGTTCTCTAGTCATGTGCCTTACTGTGCTAACTTAATGCTTAAGTGAATAATTCAGTAATCTTGCAGATCAGAAAAGTCTGAATTTATCTGCACAGCTCAGGTGTGAGAAGATGTTTTATTCATTTAAAATGACTAAATAATTGTGTGCCTTACAAAACAGTTACTAGTAGTGATTTGTAACTGCACTAGGTGATTGCTTTGAAACGCTGCCTGAATATTAGGAGCTGATATGGAAAGGCTTGTATTTGTAAATGGCCTGAAAATAAACAATAATTCCACCCTACAGGTCTGTATCTATACCTTGGAATCCTGATAGCTTTCTGTTTTGACTTTCTGCTGACAGGTCACATTTAGGGCAGGCAAAACATAAGGCACATAGCCCTCCTGAGAGTAGAAAATCTATTTCAAAGACACCCAAAGTGCAGTCTAATACTACTTCTGAGCAGTCCAAGGGACACTTTTCTAAAAGGTAATTGCACTTCATATTCATATGTTAACCCATGTTATCTGCACTTCACAATTGTGTATAATATACCAACTTCTTATAAAATGTATGACTAATAGATTTTTAACTAATCTAGGTATTGCATTCACTGGATATATTTCAGTGTTTCAAATTCTGTTTCTGTTTTGTTTTTCTAATTCACCAACTAAGAGCATTCCATCAGTGATGGGGAGGAAACGATTTCTGCATAACTAGTCCTGGAATACTTGCAAGGTCTTTCTCCCATTCTTCTGCTTCATGTTGGGGGAAGATTGCCCAAGGAGTTTGGAGCAATGTCCAATATGAATTGAAACATGCAATAATCTAAAGTATGCCTGTGTTCAGAGTAATCATCTTGGTATTGCTTTGTCTGCTCTTCATACGCTTCTGCTGTATACACACTGGAACAGTTTTCTATCATGTAGAAGAGAATTTTACCATTTCTGTCTGTGATTCACTACTTCAATTTCAAGATTGTTGAGGAACTATCCTTTCATTAAGAGCATTTCTTGAACTGGAATCCAGTTATGACTAGTTATGCATTACTGAACACTCCTTACTCTCTTGTGGAACTTACATTCTCAGACATTCAGATAATATGTTCATGGCTTGATTTTTTTTGTTTTTGTTGTTTTTAGTCAGTTTGTATCAACATATATAAAAAAGTAGAATCTGTTCAGGTTCTCACAATTGTCTCTTTAGAAGGCAGTGTACTGTGCTTTTATTTTGCAATTTATTTAGTTCCTATGCTAGCAAATATGTGCAATATGATTGTTCTCATACAAGCATGTTGTGGTTTTTTTTGTTTGCTTGTTTCAATGTAAACTTAACAGTGTTTCTTACATGCAGTTTCCTTTATTATTAGAGAATGATGACATTTATCATGCAGAACTGTTAAAACTGTGTGGTTTCCTGAGTTCAACACTAATGCTGTTCCTGCTTACCTCTACAGAGGCTGTAGTTCATCTGCTGTTTTGATACCACAACAAGAAGATCCAGAGAGAGTCAATACTTCAGAAAAGCAAAAAACGGGGCAAGTGCCTAAGAAAGACAATTCTCGAGGACTTAAACGCAGTGCTAGTCCAGATTACAGGAGGACCAATTCTCCTAGCTCTGCTAAAAAACCCAAAGCACTTCAACACACTGAAACTTCCTCGGAAACTAACAAGCCACATACTAAGTCTAAGAGAAGACACTCGGACCAAGAACAGCCGAAGTCTACACAATTGCCATCAACAAGCAAGGCTCACACCAGAAAGGGTGGAGCTGCTGGTAGCTCCCGAAGTCAGAAAAGGAAAAGGACAGAGAATCTGTCTTGTATAAAGAGTGGGTCATCAGTTGAATCAACTGGCGCTGAAGAGAAGTCAGCAAAAGTCTCCAAGCTGGCTTCAAAATCGGTGACCTCAGCCAAAGCTGGGTGTAGCACCATCACCGATTCTTCTTCTTCAGCTTCCACCTCCTCCTCCTCTTCTGCTGTTGCCTCTGCTTCTTCTACTGTTCCTCAGGGTGCCAGAGTGAAACAGGGAAAGGACCAGAGTAAGGCTCGACGTTCCCGTTCTGCATCCAGCCCTAGTCCAAGAAGGAGTAGCAGGGACAAAGAACCGAGTAAAACAGGCGGCTCTTCAAAGTTTGACTGGGCTGCTCGATTCAGCCCAAAAGTCAGTCTACCTAAAACAAAACTGTCTCTACCAGGCTCTTCCAAGTCGGAGACATCAAAACCTGGACCTTCAGGACTGCAGGCTAAGCTAGCAAGTAAGTTGCTCTTTTGTGGAAGAATAGGCACATATGTTTTAAAATCACATGTTTTAAACAAATACTTCTGTTTCCAAGCTTCTTGGGATCTTCCTAGAAAAATTAACTTTTAGTGTGCTCTGATGAGTTTTTAAGTAAAGCCGTGACTGAAACAATTTACAGCCTATTTTAGTGCAGTCAGTGTTCTGTAAATTTAAGTTGCTTCTGTCTTTCAAATTTATTTTAAAAATAAAATATGCAAAATAGTTGGATGTTGTGATGGGGACGTACACATTATAAAACACTCTAGATGATATTCCTCTTGTCAGATTTTTTTTCCTCATTTTCTTAAGCCTTCTATCCCAAAGTGCGAATGATAACTGCTGGAAAACAAATAGATCATGTGTGGTTTCTTCTCTCTTTCAAAGCTACTTTCTTAATTTTCCCTTGTGAGAATTTCTGATGTTGCTTTAAAAACAGTAATCTTGTGAACCTAGGTATACTAGTGCTGGGGATGTTAGTCACTTTATCCTTTAAGTTCTTACAGGGTATGTCTTCTTTCTGGTGCTGAATTTGAATAGCAGGTACTATTCTTGGACACAGTCACTAAGAAATACAGGCTGTTTCCAAGCAGAGCTCCTGCTTGCCTAGTATGTAGATACACTTGTAGGTCTGTTGTCCTGAACAAATGGTTTTTTTTCAAATGTGTTATGCTGCCTTTGTGTACTGAGTGATTTACTTTTAGCATGTGTTCTCTAAAATTTGATGTAAGAAGTTGGATTCCTAAGCTTGCTTACTGTTGTTCCTTTACAAAGGAACTGTGTGCATGAACTCATACACTGTTGTGCATGATCACAAGTAGCCTGTCCCAGCTGGGGCACATCTATAGCTAATACTAATGCAGGAAATAGGTGGAATAAACAACAGCAACTGGATGTTTTCCTGTATAATCAACATAGGTCAATTAAATCTAACAGGTATGTTTTGGATAACTTGCATGACTAGAGTATTGATTCTGGAATGACCTAACCTAATAGATCAAGAAGGGCATTGGGGAAGGGGAAAGGAGTTATTTGCTTTACAGCAGAGATTTGGGTGCTTTTCCTACCTTCTCCATACTTTAAAAGTTTACTGTGTGATGAATTCCAGAATCACAACTCTGAATTTGCACAGGTTGGAATGAGGGGGAAGTGAGTAGGAGTCAGACAACAGTGGGAATGACCAACAAGTTCTTAGCAGGGTCAGGCTGCAGGCAACTTTTTAGCAATGAGAGAACAGCAACAGGGAGGAGAAAGCATTTTACCTCCAACAAGTGAACAACAAGAAGGTGCAGGCAGAGAGTAATTTATGTGATAAGTTACAAAACTTCAGGAAGGAGTGAGAAGGGGAAGGGGGAGATGGCACGATGTAAGAGGTGGGGGATGCGTTCAGTAGCTTGAAAAAGTGTTGAGGATACAAGTCCACAATGACTGTGCTGAGAAAGCCAGTTTGGACTTAACTTTCAGGTCATGGAACAGCTAAAGCTATCTTTTGCAAAAAGATGTATTTCAGTTCAACTATGATGTTCAAATGTGTGTGACAAAAAAACCAAGTTGTGTGGACTGTAGGGGTGTGTGTAAGTATAAAAAGTCACTGGTCAGGGGCACAAAGCACAGTGAGAGATGTTTGTAGATGCAGTGGAGGATCACGGTATTTTCTTTACACAGCATCCCTCTTTGAGGGAGGAGAAAAGTGCTAACAGGTGATACTAGGAAGTCTAAAATGTCTAGTGCCTCTTTATTTTACTGTAGATTACAGCAAAACTTAGTCCAATAAATATAACTGTTTGCTGAATATCACTAAGTGTAAGAGCTCAACCTAGAACAGAAGTGTTAAACTGTGATACTTTCAAATAATCTGAGCCTTTTAAAAGTGCTCTTTGACAATGGGTTGAAGTGATCCTGGAATCAACAGTAAGGTTGCTAGCTTAGCCTTTCAGGAAGAAAAATCCAAAGCTTTTTGAATTTGAAGTATTTTAACGAAATATTCATTTTGGATAATGTTGAGAAGTGTCATGAAAATATAAAGACAATAAGCCTTTGGGCTTATTATTAATAAGGGTAGATTTTTAAGGAAGAATGGCTAAATTCATATTTATTATTTGTACTAGGCTAGTGGCCTTAGAGGATAAGGGAGCAGAAGTAGGATGTCTCACACAAATATTAACACCCTAAAGCTTTCTAAAGCAGTAAGGCAAACAGTGATCTTGATGAAATTGAGGTGTACACCCTTCTGCCTGGAAACATGTCCTTAGAAGTCATAGTAATCTTGTACAGGAACTGAAAGTTTAAACTCAGTAGGCTCATGTAGGTATATATTATGGAACATGTACTTGAAGATTGATCTAGGGCTTACAGAACTAGTGGGAGATAAGTAAAAAGCCAGACACTCTAGGAAGAAAAGTGGGAGGAGAGGAGGGATTTTTCAGGCTGACATGAAGTCATAGAATAGTTTGGGTTGAAAGGGATCTTAAAGGTCGACTCATTCCAACCCCCCTGCCACAGGCAGGGCCACCTTCAGGTTGCTCAAAGCCCCATCCAGTCAGTCATGTCTATATAAAGAGGTTGTGATCTTTGAAGGAAAAACACAAAATGCCGATCTGGTTTACTCTGCTGAAGAGAAGAATGAGGAAAAACATGGTTGCCATCTTTGCAGAAGCTTTCATGTACTGGAGCATACTCTGGGGTTTCTTTTCCAGTCCTCACTGGATAATTAATAGATATTAAATCCAGCCAAGGTGACTTTCAGTGTTAAGCTACACAGCAGTCTCTGTAACTGAGCAGCGACATCACTGAATAACAGCTGTACTATATGTTGGAGTAATAAAAACAGACTAGACTAAAGTTTTTCACATCTGTTTGAGTAGCTGCATGTTTCTTCATGGGGGGAGGAGGGCAAAAGAGGAAGAAAAGAAGTTTCTCATTTTGCTCTCTTGATTTGACTATTTTCACATCCCTTTCAATCCATATATGTTGTAGGGGCTTTTTAAGTGTTGCAAATTGGGTCATCTTACTGATTATGTAACAATATAAAAACAAGCTTAATTATGTTTCCATTATTAGGGAAATCTTTGCTGTCCTTTGTGTGGTGTCTTGTGACCCTTAGGTAGAAAGAAGCTGGAAAGGGTGGCTGGGACAGTGCTGAGAGCAGGGTGACCTAGGATAGCTGTCCCTGCCTGAGAAATCTCTACCTAATGCTGTCAGACTTGGGGGACTAGAGAGGTTATTGGGATACACTGAAAAGCCACATGAACATAAACACAGAGTGTGAATGGTATATGACTCCTGGCTTTGAGGGATTTGATGGAGGTGAGGGGAGAAAAGAAATAGCTCTGAATTAGTTTATTTGGGATTGTGGGGGACAGTGCTGGCTTCGGTGATGATGGTTCTTAGAGCCTTGGAGTTGTGGATTTGGGATTGAGGAAGTAAATGGCTGACTTGGAGATACTTTCTTTGATTGTGGTGGTGGGCTGAGTGAGGCTGTAATCAAGAGCTGGGGGTGTCTGGGGTGGTACTGAGGGAGAGTAATAGTGGGGTAGTACAATGATAGGAGGCTGTCTTACCTTCCCTGCCACAGCTCTTTTGCCTTGTCTCAGTGAGGGAGGAGAGCAGGCCAGCACAGGAACCAAACAAATGTCTAAACTTCCAGTCCTAACAAGTAAATCTCTCTTGATTACCTTTCTGAACTGCAGATAAAGGGTTTCTAGGTTACGAACTGTGAAAGTTTGGCTGACTTTGTTTTGACTTGGGTAATACACTCAGACTTAAAATAAGTGATTGCAGTACAGCCGCATTCAGAACTTGTTTCTTTCACACAAAAAATATGCTTTTTTAAAAATGCTGACCAGTAAACACACTTAAATGTGAAGTTGTTAAGATTTTTCTAGTTTGATTTCTGTTAGGCTGCGCTATTTCAGGTTTAGCCTGTTTGAGTCTATTTTCCTTCTGACTCATAAACATGAGTGTTTGGCATGCAAATAGGATGATGTCAGGGCGTAAGCAATATATGTCTGCCATAAGAAAACCTATGCTGCTCCTTTAATTCTGAAGTTTGCTTCTGAAGTTTTGGCAGGTGCTGAATATGAACTGCTTAAACCTAATCTTTTGGTTTATTTGAAGTCTATCTCTGTCTATAACTTTTACTAGCTGTTTAAAACAGATCCGAGTTTTCCTTAGTTGAGGAAATTGGGTTAGAGATCATTTAGGTGAATTTGACACCCACAAATCTGTAGGCCCTAATGGGACACACCTACAGGTGCTGCGGGAGCTGGCAGATGTTACTGCTAAGCCACTCTTCATCATCTTCGAAAGGTCATGGAGAGGAGCAGAGGTGCCTGAGGACTGGAGGAAAGCCAGTGTCACTTCAGCCTTCCAAAAGGGCAAGAAGGAGAACCCAGGAAACTGTAGGCTGGTCACCCTCACCTCTGTCCCTGAAAAGATGGTGAAATAGCTCATCCTGCATGTCATCTCTAAGCATGTGAAGGAAAAGGTTACCAAGAGCATTCAGCGTGGATTCATCAAGGAAATAATGCTTCACCAGTCTTCTGTGATGGAATGGCTGCCCGGGTAGAGCAGTGGATGTTGTCTGTCTTGACTTCAGCAAGGTTTCTGCCACTGTCTTGTATAACATCCTCAGGAAGTGTGGGTAAGATGAGTGACAGGGACCTGGGTTGAGAACTGACTCAATGGCAGAGTTCAGAGGGTTGTGATCAGTGGCACAATGTCCAGTTGGAGTCCTATGGCTTGCGGTGTTTGCCAAAGGTCAGTCCTGTTCTACTTGTTCATCAGTGACCTGGATGAAGTGGCAGAATGCACCCTCAGCAAGTTTGAAGAAGATACAAAAGTGGGAGGAGTGGCTGACACTGCAGAAGACAGTGCTGCCATTCAGTGAAATGTGGAGATTTGGGCACAGAAAAACCTAATGAAATTCAATGAAGGCAAGTGTAGGGTACTGCACCAGGGGAGGTATAACCCCATGCACCAGTGCAGGTTGGGGGTGTCCTGCTGGAAAGCAGCTCTGTGAAGAAGGAGCTGGGTGTCCTGGTGGAAAACAAGCTGTCTGCGCCAGCAGTGTTGTGCCGTTGTGGCCAAGGAGGCCAATGGTATCCTGGGGGGCTTTAGGAAGAGCATTGCTAATAGGCTGAGGGAGGTGAAGAAATTCACAGTCTAGCAGTTATGGTACTGGGAAGACTCAAAGAATTTGTAAAAGATGCAGGTGGTAAAATTGTTTACGAAGACTTCTTAAGTCAGACTTGAAGAGGAGAGAATGGCACTGAACCGCAGAAAGAGAACACAGTGAGAAGTCTTTCCTTGCTTCTGTTTTAGCCTTTGAAATTAATGGTGCCCTGATAGATGCATCAGAGGTAGAGAAGTAAAGACTGGGAAAAATAAACATGCACAAAGATCTGACAAGCAGAACATTCTTTCTTGAGCATCAGGAGAAAATGTGCTCAACTCTATCTAGCACTCAGGCTGTGATGTATTCTGCTGCTCAGCTGCCAAATGGTAACTGCGTAGCTTTACCTTGTCTACAGCTGAGGTAATTGCTGAGGTACTTCAGTTTAAAGAGATGGCTCAGCTAATATTAGTGCCTCTTATTGAAAAGGACAACCCATTTTTATAGCTTCTCTGCCTTACTGTGGTGTCTGCTCATCTGACCATTGTAAAGCAAGCTCAGCTTGCCAAACTGGCAGAATACTAAAAGAAAAATTGTGTGCCAGGTGTGCACTTTGTACATCTTGGGACTGATTTGGGGACAATAAGACACGAGTGAGTATGCCATATATTAAACAGCAGTGAGCTCTGCTGCTCTGTGAAACCTTTGCCCTTAGCAGAAATCCTGTTTGGATGTGTTAAGTCAACTTTACATCACTGACAGTGGATGTGTGGTGCCTCATTGATAGCCCATTACTAAGCTGATAGGAAGTTACCTAACGTTAAGGTCTGACTGCTTGAAAATGACTGTCCACAGATTTGAAGTAGTAAGTGGTGTGCTAACACAAAGGATAGAAGTGTGTTTTTTCCAGTGAACTCAATAACAAGATGATTTATTCTTCTAGATATGAAGCAAAGTACATTACCCTTAGAATTTCACCATAGTGTTACAGGCTCTGAGTGGCCTACTTTTCCATATGTATTACATATGGAAAAGTATTCCTCTGAACTCAGAGGGGTTAACATGTTTTAGCTGGGGAGTAATACAGTGCTATACTTAGTCCCAGTTAAAGCATGCACTTTCTAGTGTAAAATGCAACCAGCTCTGAGAGGAGTTTTATCTTTGCACTTCTAGTACTTGAGAAACTCAGCTATGGCAGAAGTCCTGCTGCAACTGTTTCAAATAATTTCTGTCCTTTATTTCTGTGGCACATTTCTCTTTCTCCTGTCACCACCTTGCAAGTCTCTTCCTTCATATATGTAGGATTGGAGTCATGTATTTCTGTTGTGGCTACTTCAATTTATGTTTTTGGTTTCAGAGCATATGCAGTAAAAATGCTACTGCTGCTTGAATATTTGAAAAAGTTACATATTTTGTTCTATATGTACAGACCATCTGAAAATTCAAGTGGCTGGCCTGCTTTGGTTCTGTGCTTGGTGGCTTTTAAATACAGAAGCCCCTTGTTTTCTTAAGGTTGCCAAATTTCTTGAGTTGGTAAGCCAAGTGTGTGGTAAATATCTGAATATCAGGCTGACCTTTGCCTGCATGGAACGTAACTGCACACAATGTTACGTGTTCCTGGGTCAGACACTACAGTGTCTGAAGAGATACCCTATGGAGCACATCAGTTGTAGGTTTTCAGATCACTACCTTTTCTGTTAGGTATCCAGTCAGAAGCTGCATAGTTATCATTTCATCCCACAGTACCACAACTCTGCATTCCTGGAATGTTTTAAGATTAAGGGAATAGTCAGGAACCAGTTTGATAAGTACTGAAGTCAAAACACATTGCATGTTAAATATGTTTTATTTCTGCTTTGTTGCCAGCAGAGGGAGCAGTGATCTAACTTATCCTTTCAAAATTATTTACATCTGTTCTCATAATGTATCTCTGTTACAAGGTTCTCTTTTATATTATTGGTTTATTTTAGAGGTAGGAGGGGCCTGATAAAAATTTTTAATTTTGGCACTTAAATTACAGGTTTTCTGGTTTGGAAATTGCTATGGCATAAATCAACCTGATAATAAGCTTACTGATGATCATCTGAGAATGTGGTGCATGGGGGTTTTGTGGTGGGATGTTACCAGAACAGTGACTTTGTAACCAAGAGCAAATTAGTATCAATTGGGTCAGTTTTCAACAGTGCAAATACTTGTAAATTAAAAACTTGAGAACTCCATTTCCAAAGGCTTGAGGATATGCCTAATCATTTGCATCAAAGAAGGCCTTATAGCAGCATGAGGGGGCTGAAGGGGTTAGGTGAAATAGGAACACAAATAATACATGTGGTCGATCTCAAATGGTTTTGATTTAAGAGTTATTTTTAAGCCAGGCTGGTGTGAATAAAACTGACTAAAAATTAAATTTGCAATCACCACTGCCCTCCGAAAATGTAATTTCTTTTTCTGTTTAAGGCTAAAGCATCTTCTTTTAAGTGTTCGAGCATCAGCCTGTGGAAATAATAAACTTGTATCCC
The DNA here is from genome assembly GCA_013396655.1 of Campylorhamphus procurvoides. Taxonomy (NCBI): domain Eukaryota; kingdom Metazoa; phylum Chordata; class Aves; order Passeriformes; family Dendrocolaptidae; genus Campylorhamphus; species Campylorhamphus procurvoides. Next base: position 1,876,123 of record WBMV01002345.1, read on the forward strand.
ATAGTGTGTGACCTTTCTAGCGTAAGAAAAACTTAGAAGCTCTTCTGTAACTGTAGTATTTATGTTAGGAAAAGGTGCCTATGTAGAAACTTGGAGTTTAGTTTACTTCCTTTAAAATAATAAGTAAAAGTAAATGCCTGAACCTTTCTTTTACTGGCCCAGCAATTCAGTGTAAGGTGATGAAAAGATGATGTGGGCTTACTGTGGTTCTTAAGTAGAAGCTGTTCTATGTGGAGGCTTCTTGTACAGGAAAATTTTTTTGTAGAATTGCTGTGTATTTAAAGATTGATTTACTCTCAATTCTTTATGTATTGCACAGGTCTGAGAAAATCTACAAAGAAGCGCAGTGAATCACCACCTGCTGAGCTCCCCAGTTTGCGGCGGAGCACACGGCAAAAGACCACGGGCTCCTGTGCTAGCACCAGGTAAAACTGAAGAAATGAAACATGATTTCTGCATGAAATCATGTTGATGTCATTTTCATGCATGAAAACTGGCCTTGTCTATCCCTTACTTGGCTGTTGTAAAAGTGGCTGCAGCTTTGATAACTATGGCATTGTGGATAGCACGTAACATTTGTCTTCAGCAGACTTTCAGTAAGTCCCTCGGCTGTGCAGGTGGAGGGGAAGAAATACCAAAAGCAGTGTCACAAACTTAGTATTCCTGTCCTTAGGGAGGTGCTGTTTAAACAGATACTTAACACAGAGAGAGTGCTAAACTATTTTCCATCATGACTAGTAAAGCAGATGATTGTTTTGAAAAATGAGACTTCATGGTACCACACAGAAAGGAGCCTGTTTCAATAGTGTGCACTGTTAAGCTGACTCAAAGTGTCAGCATCTTCATCTAAACAATACTACATTCAAGTGCTTAGTATACTTCCTGATGCAGAGGAAAATTAGCCCAGAATTAGTTATTTTAAACAGCTGGTAGGTGGAATGGGAGAGGAGAGTTCATGTGTCCTGTGCTGCGGAAAACTTATGTAGTCGCTTATATTCTGGAACTAGACCTAGGAAGCGTGAACAAGCTTTATTCTTAAGCCTAAACTGTTTAATATTTACAGCACCATTTCTTTTTCCTCTTCTACACCATAAAAAAACCCCACTTCTGAAGCCTTGATTCTGTTGTCAAGTGTGTGTTTCAATTTGACTGTTTACTTTGTAGGCATATGCATTGGGAGTGGTGAAGACAGTAGTGTTTAAACCAGTAGATCTAAATAGGCTCATCCCCTAAAACTTGTTCTGGCACTGAAAAGCAAGTTGAACGTCAGTCTTCCTTGTGCTTTCAGTAGTTCAGAACTTCTTTTAAAGATGGTTACTCTTATAATTGGACTTTTCAAATGTGTACATGGTTTATAACTAACAGTTGCTTTAATCGTGCTCATTTTTACTGTTGTATATTACTGTCGACTGCTGTGTCTTGAAGCGTATAATGTAAGGACCTGGCTATAGTGCATTAGTCTCAACAGATCACTGCCATGGTGTGGGGCAGGGAGGGGAAAGAAGGGTTGGATAATTTCGTGAAGATCCATTCTTAAAAGAATTATTAGTTTGCGCAATGTTGTGGTAGTGATCTACATAAATGTTAAGCAGTCCTGAGTAGATTTACATTAATAAATCCCTTGTCAGAGTTCACAAGGTCTGAAACTTTGTTTTTTGACCCTTTAGTCGGCGAGGCTCTGGCCTGGGCAAAAGAGGAGCAGCTGAAGCTCGCCGACAGGAGAAGATGGCTGATCCTGACAACAACCAGGATGGAGTTAACTCTTCAGCTGCACGAACAGATGAGCCTCCCCAGGGAGCTGCAGGTAAGAAGAAATTCCAGCTAAAGCATTTTTAGCATACTAATGATGTTATAATAAATAATGATATAAACTTCTTTGCATTTAAAAATAGTTACATACATGATGTTCTGAGGTGAAATTATTTCAGCTGTTAAATAATTTTGGAGGGTTTTTGAGGGAGAGGCACCTTCCCTTTTGAATTTGATCTCTTGGCTGTCTGATACATGTTTTAGTTACGTTTTTTTGTACTTTCCAAACTATGTCAAATAAACCAGACTTCAGTTTTCAAGCTTCTTACTCTTTTAAAAAAAAGTAACTTCAGCTGATGCTACATAAATTATTACCTACTGAAAAGACACCAAACTGTTTAGAATACAGAAGACATCATGTACTTACAAAAGCTCTGTTGAAATTACTTATAAATATTCTACAGGTTTTCTGTTGAAATTGCAAGAGTGTCTGTATTCAGGAAATTTGTAACGGAGTTAAATATTCTTACTTGCACAGTCCTATTAAATTATAATTTTATCATCTGGTCCTAATCTGTAGTGAGTTCAAAGGTGCTTTCTAGTAATTATGCTGAATGATAGAAAATATTAAATGTTCTGTGCTTAAAGCTAGCTACATCACTACTGAAAGTCAAAATTAATGGTAACTTAAATGCAGCATAATACTCAATTAAGAAAAGCATAAATTTATTAAGGCACAGGTAAATCTGTCTGAAATGTAATTTGTGGATCCAGCTGTATGTAATTTTTCATTATGTTGTGTTAATTTAGCCACTCTCTTCAGCTTTTGGAAAGTACTGGTCTGTTTTAAAATGAAAGTGGTACAGAAGTTACCTGGTGGCAGTGTTAGATACATACTACACTTTTGATGGTGGAGAGTTCCTTTCCATGTGAGTTTTCTAGCTTAAAAGGCACTGTAACTTGCATTAATCTCTTTTGTTTCTTTAGCTTCTAGTTCTGTTGCTGGAGCTGTAGGTATGACAACTTCTGGAGAAAGTGAGTCAGATGATTCTGAGATGGGAAGACTACAAGGTATAGAAGTTGTTACCAATTCACCTTTTTTGTTGTTTGCAGCCTATAAATAGCCATACCTGCAGAAATTCTCTATTACATGTAGGGGAGAGGGTGTATTTTGTTTCAGTCTGTGAATGTGTTCCTTTGCTTACAGTAATTCTGAAGTATAGAGTTACAAGCCTTAATTCACTAAAGATGCAAGAGTTTGGAAGTAGTGTCTGGATAGGGGGGGGACCTAGTGTCCCTATTTGTTTATGTGGAGTGTAATACACTACTATTGATCTTCCAGGAGGAGGTGGGGGGAGAGAACTGAGAACCCAAGTGTGTTAAGTGTGTAAGCTCAAATATAAAAAGAGTTTTTGCAAGCATGTTTTCAGTTCACAGGCCAGGTTGGCCTACTGTACTCTGCCTGCTTCTGGATAACATTTTTTTTTGTGCTTGTCATTGATACCCATGTTGCTGTAAGCTTTGACCAAACAAAATCTAAATGTTCTTAAAATGCTTGCTTTTGTGCTTGGGCTAAAGGACTCAGGTCTCTTAAAATCCGAGAGTACAAACAGGTATAAACTCAGTTTGCATGTCCTGCAACTGGACTAATGATTTTGCTACTACGTTGCAGGTAGTCCTGAGATTACAGTCTCCCTTGCAAATGACAGGTTTTTGGTTAATCTGGATATTTAATGTGAAAGGAGTGCCCAGTTCACTTGTTTGTAGTTCTCAGTAAACATAGGTATGCATTAGGATTATAGAGCTAAATTGGTTTTCACTATTAATGATTCTTTTATTGATCAGCAGTAGTCACGATTGCTACAACAAAAATCAGAATCCCCCAATTAGTTTAGCTTAAGTAACACTACTGTAAAGTCCTCAAAATCAATCAAAAAAGAAACCCGCTAATCCATGCAGAGTTCTTCCCATTCCTGTTCATCAGCAAATAGAGCTGTGAACCTGTTTCTCAGTGTCATTTTTTTCAGATTAGTAGTGTCATACAGTTCTGAAAACATGAACATAAGCTTAACTTATTTTATGTAGTTTGAGTTCAGATTTAAAACTACAGCAGTATATCTGCTGTTTTGGCTCTAGAATAGGAGTTTAACAGACCAGATTTCTTCTGTGAAATGCAAAACTCTGGAAATTCAGCGGGTGACTTCCTAAAGGACCTTAACGCTCTGATGCATACAAAAATGAGTTACTTTTTCCCTAATGGTCATCTTTTTGGGTTGGTTGTTTTTTGTTTTTTTTTGAAATTGAGGTAGCTGCAGTCATCTAATCCTAACTCTACTTTCTTAAATTACCAAAATTCTAGTAGTCTTAAATGGTAACATCATGGAATTTAAGCTTTTAAAAATATACATAGAAGCTTTGACAATGGCTGTTATCCTCTGTTTGCTTTTAGCTCTATTAGAGGCTAGGGGTCTTCCTCCTCACCTGTTTGGCCCTCTTGGTCCTCGGATGTCGCAGCTCTTCCACAGGACAATTGGAAGTGGAGCTAGTAAGCAAAGTTTGTCTAATTTGACTTAATTCTTTCCACTTCCAGACTAGTAGAATTCAGCCACTAGTAAATCTAATATTTGTATTAGCTTTATAGTTTAATATATTTTATATGTTGGAGACTTGTATGTCATGATAGTGCCAGACCACTGGTCAACAGTATTAATTTGCTTGTCTTCCTATAAGGAAGAGAAATCTGCTTTAGCCATATTTCTTTTCTTTTCTTTCTTGGGGCATTTTAATGTTCCATTCTAGGTGGGGAAGGGAGGGTTCTTGCCTTTTCACCCCTTCCTTATATTTTTCTTTTGCATGATGGGCTGCTTAACAAAAGACCTCTCCAACCCCCTTGGGTTTTTTGCTAGCTTTAAAAAGATGCTTAAGCTAGCTTTAAAACTACTAGTAGATGTCACTTCTAAGTAGTTCTGTTGGTTTTAGTTTCAGAAATGTCTTAGGTTCCAGACAGAAGTAATTCCCTTCAGACGGTGTGTCAGTGAGAACATGGGTCCTTAGACTTGTTCCCCCAAGTCTGCATTATGCAGCCAAATGAGATGTGTACCTTCTAGTCCAAGTCAGTTTGGTTTCCCAGGAGAGCCAAAGGCAGCCTGTTACACTGCATGCCAAGAGGAGGATGGGGTCTCGTGCTGTGTTGTCTGGGGGGTGTTGGAAAGTCCTTTGCTTTACAAAGGTGGGTGGTGTGGGTTCTGGCACCTGCTGTAGGCTGGCAAGATGGCTGTGGTGAGCAGTGTGACGACTCGCTGTGCTGGGCACTCTGCACTGGAAAGACAGCCAAGAGTGAGGTTTTGTCTCCCTTTCCTATCCTCCCTTTTTATGACAGGGAAAGGAAGTGAAACTACAATTACAGAGGAAAACAAACTGTCTCTGGTCTTCCACTCTGGCAGAAGTATAGCATAACAGTTCCCTTGAACACTTAGGTTTTCTAATATCTTCTTTCCTAATTCTTTTTTCTGGACATCTAGGTTCTAAAGCCCAACAGCTTTTACAAGGTCTCCAAGCCACTGATGAAAGTCAGCAACTACAGGCTGTGATTGAGATGTGCCAGCTGTTGGTCATGGGAAATGAGGAAACATTAGGAGGATTTCCAGTCAAGAGTGTTGTACCAGCTTTGGTAAAGATTTAATCTCATTTCTATGGGATGATACAATATTTCATTCAATATCTTCCTTAAATTTTTTAATTTATGTAGTCTTACTTGTATGTATGTGTATGTCTACCTATCTCATCACTTAGTTTTGAGGGCATGTTTTGCTAAATTTTGATAGTCCTATCAATTCTTTAATAGTTCAAGAGTAGGTAGTGGCTCTTTTGAAACTGACCAGCATTCAAATTCCTGAGTTAAGCTACAGCAGTAATTTGTACCCTTTTTTATGATACTTAGATACTTTCCTCTAAACTTTACATACTTTTTTTTTTCCAAAACAGATAACACTGCTGCAGATGGAGCACAACTTTGACATTGTAAGTAGTTGGTAATATTTAAGAAACTTTTGAAATACAAAAGTATGTTATCTGAACTTAAACCCAAATATCTGTGTATTTAATAGATGAATCATGCTTGTCGAGCCTTAACATACATGATGGAAGCACTTCCCAGATCATCTGCTGTAGTGGTAGATGCAATTCCTGTCTTCTTGGAAAAGGTAAAGTGAAATCAAAACAGTGATGAGACCGTGTGAGGGGATTTTAAGTTTTGTTTTAACCTAAGGAAGTACCATTAAGGTAACAGCTTCTTTTCATGGCTTAGAAGAGAACATTATGCATGAGAAGCCTTTAAAACCACATTTAATTTTTGTTCCCACCCTTTTCGAGTAGTGCAGTCTGATCCACTGAGGATTTTTTGTCTGGTTGGTGTTGCAAACATACTGTGTAACTATATGAGCTCTTGCCTCTTGGAGTAGGTATAGCTGAGGTAGCCTTAAACTGGCAGGCTTGCTTACAAAGCTGGCTTCATTATGGGTGTTTATTAGTAGACACTATCTGTCCTGGTGTTGATGAAGGTGACTGTTTTTATGAAGTGGTTTAGAAATTGATTCACAGACTTTTTTTGTTCCCTTGTAGCTGCAAGTGATCCAGTGCATCGATGTGGCAGAGCAGGCGCTCACAGCACTGGAGATGTTGTCGCGCAGGCACAGCAAAGCCATTCTGCAGGCAGTAAGTGCAAAAACCTTCAGTAAAAGGAAATAAGAAAACACTTTTCTATGGCTTTAGCAGTACTGAGAGTGAAAATGTTTGGTTTTTTGTAGGGCGGGTTGGCAGACTGTTTGCTGTATCTGGAATTCTTCAGTATAAATGCACAGAGGAATGCACTAGCTATCGCTGCCAACTGCTGCCAGAGTATAACACCTGATGAGTTTCACTTTGTGGCAGACTCTTTGCCACTGCTTACACAAAGGTTAACCCATCAGGTAAGAAACTATTAAAAAATGGAAAGTTCTAATTTTGATGTGAAAAGAGTACAAAGTTGTCTCCAGATACCTAGTTGTTTTCTGTGTATTATTTGCCTTTGCGATGTGACAATTTGCCTTGAAGCTTCTATACCATCAAATTGTGATACCCTAATGTACATATGGACCTCTTGTTCTTTGTAAACATGCTGTAGGGATTTGTCATTTTATAAAATGAGATAAATAAGGATTTTAACTTTAGAGCATGAATAATAGTGATTTTGTAGCCCTTGTAAGACCTACAGGGACATCAGAAAGAGAAGGTCCAGTAGTATTACTGTTCAAATGGAACGCAAGGTTCTCTCCCATTTTTTACTCAGAACAGTTTCAGTTTCTGTCTTTTTTTCACTGCTTTGACTTTTTGGGATGGCTTATGGCTTTTTAAAAGCAAAGTTCCGACACAATAGTTTGAAGTGATGAATCTTACATCATATGGCTCCTAAAGGCTACCTATCATGCAATGCTTCGGTGTTCATAAACGAGCACTTAGAATGACTGGTGCGTCAAAGGAGGTTTTTGGTGATCTGCTTGGTTGGCAGATCCCCATTAAAAAGAAGAAAAATGAGAAATATATTTTTGTCAACAAATGCAATGAAATGGAAGCTTCCAGGTAATGGTTTTTTGTACTCTTGTGCTGTTCTTAATTTTGCCAGTGTCATCTTGCTGAAAGACTGCTTGAGTCTTAGAAGCAGCTTTCACAGAGTCAAATGTCAGTTACTAGATTTTACTAGTAATAGAAATAGGAAGCACTGTTCTTAGGGACAAGTACTGATTTTCTGCTCTCTGAAGAGAAGCTACAACTCCCAAAAGTAAGATTCCAGGAAATTTAGAAGTGAAAATTTTATTTGGAGAGTTTGGAGTTAGCTCTTAACAGAATGGTTGAGAGAGACCTCTCAGTTATCTAGTCCTTGCTCCCTTGCAAGGTCATCTAGAGGAGATTGCCCAGGAGCATGTCCAGCTGTTTGTTGGGGTTTTTTTTGTTTAAAGTATCTCTAAGGATGGAGACTTAATCTCTGGGTAACCTCCTTCAGGGTTCAACCACCCTTACGGTTAGTGTTTTGTTATGTTCAGATGAACTTTTTTCAGTGTTTCATTGAACTTCTAACTAGAGCTGTTTTCAGAGCAGTCTTTACTATCTTGGGGTCTTTGCTGTGCTGGCTGTGCTTAATGATACCAAAATCAGGCTTTGTGTATTATGTGGAACTGTAGCCTCCACTCCTGCTTTTTACCTGTATCTCCTGTTACTTGGCTTTGTAGCTCCCTTTCTTTTTGTTTCCTCTTGGAGAATCCAAAAAGAATATTATAGATGCATTTATTTATCTCTAAAGGTCCCTGAGGTAATAGTGTTGCAAGTGTGGGGTGTTCCCCAGGGAATGTGCAGGAACACAGCTATAGCAGAGGTCAGTTTAGACTGTGTCAATGAATTTAAAGTTCAGAGCTATGATGTTCTGTAAAATGTGATTCAGCTGGCCTTTTTGGAGATACTTTATGAATGCCTGAAAAAAGACAGGATTATCTAATGCAGGTTAATTTCAATAAAATTTCATTTCAATTCAAACAAATACTTCTTTTTATGACAGGACAAAAAGTCTGTTGAAAGCACTTGTCTCTGTTTTGCACGGCTAGTGGACAACTTCCAGCATGAAGAGGTAAGGATGTGAACGGGGTGGATTTTTGTTTCCATCTTCCCTCCCTCTCTTTCTCTTGAGGGCTTACCTTTCAAAGACTAATGTTTCCCATTTTGCTGTTCCCTGCTGAAGAATTTGCTACAGCAGGTTGCTTCCAAGGATTTGTTAACAAACATCCAGCAGCTCCTGGTCGTGACGCCTCCTATCCTGAGCTCAGGAATGTTCATCATGGTGGTGCGCATGTTCTCCTTAATGTGCTCCAATTGCCCTACACTGGCAGTCCAGCTTATGAAGCAAAGTGAGTTCTTAGTCTTTCATATTCAGGGGACCTGTTCAAGTTAATGCCTACAGTCAGCATGGGCCTCTGTGCACTTGGTTATATAAATACTCTGCTCTTTCAGTTTTTCTCTTACTATGCTTCCCCTGAGATAGAGTTTAGTTAAACTTGTTGAAAGCTTTTATCCAGAGGGTTTTTCTGCCCTTTCCTATCTCTAGTTGTTGTCACTGGAGTACTTATCTATTTTAAGTCTATATTAGGTGCACAAATTGGTCTAATTCCAACACAAGTTGAGTAATTTTTTTCATAATCTATTCCATGTTGGGGAACTATGTGATTGAAGTACTTTTTCTTTGGGAAAGCATTAACAAAAGTAGCTGCTGTGTGGTTGTCTTAGTTGTCACTTGTTTTCCTTGTTTCATCTCATAAATTTTGACTTGTCACTTCAACTGCCCTGTATGTTTCCCTGTTTTCGTCTGTGTGCTGTATATTGAGTAATACTTCTCCCCTAGATGTCCATTAGAGGAAAAAAAATGCAAACCAAAAAACCCACAAACCCCAGGGCTGAAAACAAGCATGCTTCTTCCACTGTTCAGAGAGATGGCTTTTGTTTTACTGTCTGCTGTCTGTTTGCTTTGGTCAGTAAGTGTCTCTTCTGTGTAGAGGCCAACACGAAATAGTCCATATCCTGATATAGGCTGTCTCATGAATAATAATTTTTATAGATATTGCAGAAACGCTTCACTTCCTCCTTTGTGGAGCCTCAAATGGGAGTTGTCAAGAACAAATTGACCTTGTTCCACGCAGTCCTCAAGAACTTTATGAGCTTACTTCGCTTATCTGGTAAGTTTTGCAGTCCTAGGTTTTGGGTCTGATTGGTATGTTGAAATCCTTAACTTGGCTAAAATGAAGGCAAACACTTTTCAGCCTAGTTGGTCTTTATTGTATATTTCTAGTAAAATACTGTTTTAATGTTCTTTACAGTGAACTGATGCCTTGCCTGCCAAAAGAGGGAATCTTTGCTGTTGATACTATGCTAAAGAAAGGAAATGCACAAAATACAGATGGTGCAATATGGCAATGGCGAGATGACAGGGGTCTCTGGCATCCCTATAACAGGATTGATAGTCGAATAATAGAGGTAGTAATTCCACACATTTGTGTGGTGATGCTTTTAAAATATGCGTGCGGTTCTATAGGGAATTGAGTGCTTTCTTTACGTCTTTGAAAATGTCACTCTTGATCTTTCTGAGTAAGAAACAGAAGTTTCCTCAAACATCCTGCTGTAGTATTGCACTATTTTGGTATTCTGTCATGCCAAATCACTTACTTGCTTAATCACTGTTCTTACTGTATTTCTGTCAGTCACTGTGTTTCCTACTGTGTTACCCCCTCCTCACCTTTCCTATAGATCCTGTTTGTTAGGGATTTCTTAACTTGAAACTCTTCCTTGGTTTTAGGCAGCTCATCAGGTTGGTGAGGATGAGATAAGCCTGTCTACGCTTGGGCGTGTCTATACTATTGACTTTAACTCTATGCAGCAAATAAATGAGGATACTGGAACAGCACGTGCCATTCAGCGAAAACCAAACCCTTTAGCCAATACAAACACTAGTAAGTACAGCCCAGGAAAAACCTGGGGTCTACCTATGGCTAATTTACATTGGGTTGTGCAGCAGTTTACTACTTAACGGCTTTTGTGGAACATCAGGCTGTTCTGATTTATATGAATGAAGACAGCTTCATAACAAAACTCAAACTGTTGACATGTATGCTTTTTAACATGTAAATTCTTTCTAGAAACTGAAGATGTATTTAATTGGGAGGGAGGTGGGGATGTTCCAAGTTTGGGATTTTCTGAAACAGTTTTTTCATACTGCTCTTTTGTTTAACAAAGACTCTGAGGGCTTTTACTGTTGTACAGAAATGTATAAGAAAGCTGAAATAAAAAAGGCTGAACTTGAAAGAGGAGGATTTGTACCTACATTCTTGTCATCACTTTGACTTCTGGTTCTTAAATGATATCTTTTCAATTTAAGAGCTGAATTAAATCAGCTTTAATGGAAGAAAGTAATCATCAGAGCAGAGGTGCAAAGAACTAAAAAGTGATTTGTTGCACATTTTCTCACAGGTGGACATTCAGAATTGAAGAAAGATGATGCTCGAGCACAGTTAATGAAAGAGGACCCAGAACTGGCAAAATCCTTTATCAAAACACTGTTTGGTGTTCTTTATGAAGTATATAGTTCTTCAGCTGGACCTGCTGTTAGACACAAGTGCCTTAGAGCAATTCTTAGGATAATTTATTTTGCTGATGCTGAACTTCTGAAGGATGTGCTGAAAAACCATGCTGTTTCAAGGTGGGTTTGTTAACTGTTGTGAATTAAATTAATTTTGAGCTTACAATTCAAACGTGATTACTTTTTAAATCATCTTTTTTAAGGGAAACTGATACTTTTTAAAGCCTCATGTATTTTCCAAATCTGAGGCTGTCAGCTCTGCAGAGATGTTTTGTCACAGATTTTGCAGTAGTTGCTGACACTGGGCATTCTTCCTAGAAACTTAGCATACCTATGGCTGTGGGTTCTAGTAATGTCTTACTGTTTCTTTGATTACTGAAACTTGCCTATGAACTTCTCTGAGGGCAAGATAACTTTTGAGGTAATACAGTGTGAACAGTAACAGACACTCATGGCATTCAGTTGGTAAGTTTTATTCATGAAACCTCTCCTACATGTTACACATGAAGTTAGGGAGCTAGATAAAAGGATGCAATTAGAAAATAAACTGAGGGGTTTTTCAAACTCAGTATGAAGTTCTATTATAGCACCATGTTTATGAGGCAGGAAACTCCTTATACCATGTTAAAACTTAGTCTTCCCAGATAAATCACTTACTGTTTCAGTCCTTTTACTTATAACTTTTACAGAAGCTCTCTGAAATTTGTTTGCTTTCAGTCTTCAGTGCTATGTATGCAAGATGAACTGACTTGATTTGTAAAGAAAAACCCAGCAAAAATAGACAAAGCTAATTCTAATTATCTCTTTTAGTCATATTGCCTCCATGCTGTCGAGTCAAGACCTTAAGATAGTAGTTGGAGCCCTGCAGATGGCAGAGATTTTAATGCAAAAGTTACCTGACATTTTTAGTGTTTACTTCAGAAGAGAAGGTAAATCCTGCTTTATTTTTCTCCTTTTCACCTCTTCAGGGAGTATTTTAAAAATGTGTGTGTGGAGAATCCATGCCCTTTACTCCTCCTCTCCAACCTCCCCAAGCTGTAAAAATTGAATATTGTTCTAGATCGTTATTTTAAAGGCAAATCTGTGCAAACTGCCCTCGTGTGACCAGGGAGGAGCTGACCAAGACACTGAAAGAGATAAGCTTGTGGTTTCTGAGTCTGAAACAAGTTTGTACAGGCTTGCTAGATATGAATGAACTTACTTGGGCTGAAGGTGGCTGAAATTACATGGGAAGTTTTGCTGAAATTACATGGGAAGTTTTACTGAAAAAAACCTCAAGAATCTTTGGCAGGAAGTCTTGTGTTCTGCTCCACTGGGGATTTTAGGGTTTCTTTAGCTACTGGTTGTGCTGCTGTAAATTTTTATTTTTAAACTATGTAGGTTAACTTCTTGGAGAAAGGATTGAACTGCTTTTAAAACTTTGTATTTGTATTGGTGGGTGAGGTGAGCCAGTACTGCCAGAGTCAAAACAGAGGTTCAGATAACAGACTTGTACATTTCAAACACCTTTGTTCCTGCTGCCACTTCTGCACCCCCACCAAACCAAGATTTCTTCTTTTGCAAAGGGGTGATGCACCAAGTGAAAAACTTGGCAGAGTCCGAGGCTTTGCTCACAAGCCCCCCCAAAGTGTGCACTAATGGATCAGGAACGCTGGGCACCACCACGACCATAAGTACTGGCACAGCCACTGCTGCCAGTAATGCAGCTGCCGATTTGGGCTCCCCCAGCCTGCAGCACAGCCGGGAGGATTCTTTGGATCTGAGCCCACAGGGGTAGGTGCTTGTTGTGAAAAGTAATGTGGCTGGTGGTTTGTGGTGGGGTTCTGTGTTTGGGTTTTGTTTTTAAATCCAGAGCGACACAGGCTGCCATATTGTCTGCATTTTGCTGTGGTATTTTCCTCTAAAGAACTAAAGTGGAGTGGTGTTGAAACTTTCAATGAGTAGTTTTGATTCATTTTACATTAAATACTTAAAAGAAATTTAAAAAAGACTAGTAAAGTGATAGTTATGTTGTGGTAATGTGAAATAATTTGCTGTTCTGGGAGAATGCTAAGATCAACAGCTGTAGTCTCATCCAACTGTTGAGGACAGAGTGATTCTTTCAGAGCTATTATGCATGGTTCCTTTCTGCAGGAGACTGGAACAAAAATGAAATCATCCTTTAGTTATTTTGTTGAAAGGTGACCATTTTGAACTCTTGTAGAATTAAAATCTCTTGTAGGAATAAATTATTTTCATGTTACACAGTTTGCCCTTATTTTAAAGGCCACATATTTGTCACTTTAAACCAGAACTGAAATAGTGAACTTTGGAAGTGTAGGGACTGGGGAATAGAAATGCTGCAAATTGCTAAAAAGGTGCTTTTTGGACTTTAATAAGAGAGGCTGATCAAATATCCAATGTCTTTTGGGATTTATTCAGTAGAGGTTTGTGGATCTTTATTTTTTTTTCTTTGTAAGGATATTCAAATTAATAAACAATGCACATATTAAAACATGAAAATTGAGAGACCTCTATCTAGTGTCACTTCTGACTGCATTTGGCTACTCATAGTAGAAAGGTGACAGCTAGCAAAACCCCTTCTTTGTGGGAGGAGTAGTCACTTTGTCCTGTCAATTAAAATAGTGTTCAGGCCCCTTCTCCCGGAGCAAGAAATGTTCTCCTTGCTCTGGGATGGAACCTGTTCTTTGATTCTCGAAGAAGTAGCTGGCAGATGCATCTTAAACTGAGGTGTGGTTGTATGTGTGAATATGGTGGGAGGAAACGTGTTTCTTTGTTTTTAACTTCGGACAGACGACTCAGTGATGTTCTAAAGAGAAAAAGACTGCCAAAACGAGGGCCAAGGAGACCAAAATACTCTCCTCCAAGAGATGATGAGAAAGTAGACAATCAAGGTGAGTAATTCCTACGATACTTTCTCTCCTTCTGAAGTAAAGTTTATAAGCTGCCAAAAGTGCTAGATGTGATTAAACCTGTTGATTCTGTTAACTTTGCTTTTGCTTCCTCCAGCTAAAAGCCCTACAACTACTCAATCTCCTAAATCATCTTTCTTGGCAAGTTTAAATCCTAAAACATGGGGAAGATTAAGCACACAGTCCAACAGTAATAATATTGAACCAGCACGAACAGCAGGAGTAAGTGGTCTTGCAAGGGCTGCTTCCAAGGATACCATTTCCAATAACAGGTACACACGCAAAAAAGTCAAAATACTTGTAGTGTGATGTCGGCTTTGAGGTGCAGCTGCTTATGTAATGAGCCATCGAGTGATTAAGTAGCATGTAACAAAGAAGTTTGGGCTTAACCACAGTTAAAATATCTCTTGAGAAAAAAATCAAGAAATGAAGGTAGAGAAAATAACCTGAGTAGTTTAAAGTAACGTGGTGGGGAAAAATTGGAGAACTGAGAAAAACAGTGCAAGAAGTGATCTGTATAGAAAAGAACTTTACTCTGTTGGAGTAAGAGCAGAGTTTGTCTGCGAGTGCTGTTTAACATGGAGAAAATCATACTATGCTCTATTTACTTGTAATTACTGTAATATTGGGGTATGCAAATGCTAAGTGTATACAAATGCCTTTTGTGTGCTTCTTTACAGAGAAAAAATTAAGGGCTGGATTAAGGAGCAAGCCCATAAATTTGTAGAACATTATTTTAGTTCTGAAAACATGGATGGAAGCAATCCTGCACTAAATGTATTACAGAGACTTTGCACTGCAACTGAACAACTCAACCTCCAGGTTAGAAATGGCAAGCTTAATTGAGTGGGAAGTCCTTCTTCACTTGACTTATGAGTCATTATGGCTGGGAGCAATTTTTTGGAATGAGTATATAAGCTCTGACACTCATCACTTATGATAAAAGACCAGTATTAACAAGGGTATTCTTGATTCCTAGCAGCATGTCACTTGCTTAGCAGTTTATTTCAGATTTAAAAGTTCCACAGTAAAGTGTTAGGGATTGACTTTATACCTGAAGAACAACAGTTTGTAGTAAGGACTTTGGGGGCGGGGGGAGGACAGGAGGGCAGTAGTGTTTTGTGAAAATGATAGAAGAAATACACATGGGGACAAATCTGTGAGCATCTCAGGAACTTGAGCCTTGCTTTTCAGACAGTTGTGGTCCTTGATAAGTTGTGGTTCTTGATAGGTGATCTAAACATGTTGATCTAAGCAATCTTTAAAATATGAGAGTTCCCTCCTCCACTCTCCCACAT
This sequence comes from Campylorhamphus procurvoides, assembly GCA_013396655.1. Classification (NCBI taxonomy): domain Eukaryota; kingdom Metazoa; phylum Chordata; class Aves; order Passeriformes; family Dendrocolaptidae; genus Campylorhamphus; species Campylorhamphus procurvoides. The sequence continues at coordinate 1,891,233 of WBMV01002345.1, forward strand.
GGATGTCATGTAAAATGTATAACAATCTGAGGAGTTAAGGTTTCTATTTTTTGTTTTGTTGTTGGTTTTTATTAAAACAAGTACCACCTCTGTTTGGAGATTATTTTTATCTTGTTTGAGACAGAAATGCACTTCTCTTAATGTAGATAAAATGTAGATGGTGCCTGTAATGTGTCCCTTTGAATAGAGAAGTGCTCAGATTATTTGCCCTATTACTATTTGTATTAAGTTACTACACACTCCAGAATTCGCCTTTTTTCTGTGCTGTGCAGTTGAAGGAAAACCAGTGTTTTTGCAGCCCCCGGTACCCAGGTAGTAAAACACTGCCTTGCTGTTTTTCAGGTGGATGGTGGGACAGAGTGCCTTGTAGAAATCCGTAGCATTGTCTCGGAGTCTGACGTCTCCTCATTTGAAATCCAGCATAGTGGGTTTGTGAAACAACTGCTGCTTTATTTGACATCCAAAAGTGAAAAAGATGCTGTAAGCAGGGATATCAGATTGAAAAGATTTCTTCATGTATTTTTTTCTTCTCCAGTAAGTTTTCTTGTTTATTGTTTCAGTTAGTTGTCTTTCTTTCAAATCTTCTTCCTTGAAAAAGATTGCAGAGGTCCTCAGTGTTGACCTTATCTTAAAGATGGAGTCCAGAAAAAGTGTTTTGTTTATGTCTAAGCTGTACAACACTACAATTTTCACATGATTCTACATCTCTATAGATTGTGAACTTTTTAAAATACCCTGTAATTACAGAAAATTCCACACAGCAGTGGAAAAAATTCCAAAATGGCCAATTTTATGAGTCTTGAACAAGTTTTGACATGATTCTGTCTTTTAGGAAGTTGGTATGGAAAGAGTTTGGGCAGTAATCTTTATCACTTGTTCTTTTTAATCCTAAATACCGCAAGAAACTAGTGTCTTGTTGTTGAAGGAATTTAAAGTGGAAGAGAGAATGGTAGATAGCTACAACTTCCACAAAGCTTATTGTTTATGGTTAAAAGTGAATGCTGAAAATCTGTAGGGTTATTCAACTGAAACCAGGAGAGAAAAGTATGTTTTTTGAACTGGTCTTTCATCTTACGTTGTCATCTGGTCATCGTGATACTGCTGCTACTTTCAGTCAGAACTGTGATTCTTGATTTCCTTTTTAAAATATACTTTGTGGTATAAATTGTTTAAGATGGATTAATTCAAGCACATAACTAAAAGACTGGACTGTATTTCAGCTTCCTGGAGAAGAGCCCCTTGGAAGATTAGAGCCATTAGAAAATGCACCTTTGTTGGCATTAGTCCATAAAATGAACAATTGCCTCAGTCAGATGGAACAGTTTCCTGTTAAAGTGCATGACTTCCCTAGTGGAAATGGAACAGGGAGCAGGTAAGGATTAATGCTCAGGTAACAGCTTTGTTGGAAGCTTCTGTTTTCTAAGACTTGTTTGTAAGGACACTAAAAGTTCCAAGAGGTAATAGAAACTTCTGACCCTGTTAAAGACAAAAGTGATGACACAGGTGGCTTTCTTACTCAGGGGAAGATTGAATATTTAACCAAATAATATTTAACCATCCTGAAACTTCTCTCACTTGGATTGGAGGTAGATGTGTAACTTTAAATGCAACCTCTTAATTTAAGCTTTAAAAATTCACGTCTTGTCCCCATGTAACAAACACTGGAAAGAAACAACCTTGTTTATTGCTGGCACACTGGTGTTTTTAGTGAAGTAATTAAACTGCAGGGAGTTTGTATTTCAGTGCTGAACTTTGTTATTCGTGTAGGTTCTGTTCTGTAGAATAATAATGGATTGAGTGATAATTCTTGACTGTCAGCATAATTTAAAATAGCTGTAGGCCTGCCCTGAGTCTTAAAATAATAGAATAAATTTGGAATCCAGCTTGTTTGTTTTAAGTAACAAATTTAAGTGACTTAAGACCTATTTCTACACTTTCTTTTTTATACTTCAGTAAATCAACACTAGCTTTCATTCATTGTATCACAGTTAGTAAATCCATTTCAGTTCAAGTTGCGTAGAAGTTTTGAAAGTGTTTTTTAGTGCTGACTAAAAGCTCAGCCTGATTATAGGCATATTCTTATGGCTGTGTAGAAATTAGGAGAGGAGGAGCACTGAATTTTTGGAAACTCTTCTTTATAGAAATGCCAAAAGTCTTCTGTGTCTCAGGTACTAAGATAGTATGGATTTTTTTTGTCACTCGTGGTGACACAACATCCATTATATTAGAAGTATTGGAGCCTCACACTGTAACATTAACTAACATTAAAATTCAGATCCTTATTGGAAAAAACATATAAATGAATACTTGCATTTTCCATGCCCATTTCTGGTCCTTATTGCACTGCAGGCAATCACAGCTCTGAATCTCATGTGGCATCAGCTGCACACTGAACAACTTTAGATTTCAAGGATGGTCAGTGTAGACCATATAGAAATCAAACATCAGGCTGGAATTTCTCTTAATTTGGGTAGCTTCCAGATTTTGTCCAACTTGGATTCTGGTGTTCTTGTAGCAGAAAACTTTTAATCTATTTATCCAAACTGCAGTAGCTTATTTTTAGAGAAATAGTCTGCCAAATAATGCACTGAACAGATGAAATTGTAAATGCATGTATAAGCCTATTTTAATTATTAGATTCTCTGTGTGGCAACTTTTTTCACAAATTATTTTGAGTTTTTCTCTTAACAGAGGATCCCAAGCTTTAAAATTCTTCAATACGCATCAGTTAAAATGCCAACTGCAAAGACATCCAGACTGTGCTAATGTGAAGCAGTGGAAAGGTGGACCTGTGAAGATTGATCCTCTGGCTTTGGTACAAGCCATTGAAAGATACCTTGTAGTTAGAGGTATTTATATGTTATACAATAACTTGTGTTTTGCTCCTTGAATAGTTGCTATTGTCAGTGAAGGGTCTGTAAAAACCTATAAGGGATTATGCTGAAGACAAATGGGATGTACCTATAGATATACCTTGCTCACAGAGGGGAGACTTGGGACTGTAGAAAGTCTTCCCTTTTCTGGGTCAAACTGTTTCCTGTTGTAAGCAGTTCAGTCAAAATGCTAACAGAAGTATCATCTACTTTGTTGACAGACTGGCTGTAGCATGGCAGGTTAGATGCCAGATGTTGATACTGAAATTTTTCCTGGGATTTCTAAGTCTTACTGTTTTTAAGTGATGCATTTTGGAACTGTTTTAAACAGTGGAGTTTATGAAAACCAAGAGTACCAGAGCATTGTCGCATTTCAGGTAAAAAAGCTAATGAGGAAGTCTTTCTTCTCTCTTGCCTCAGGCTATGGAAGAGTTAGAGAAGATGATGAAGACAGTGATGATGATGGGTCAGATGAAGAAATAGATGAATCTTTGGTAAGCTTTTGGTCTGGGAGCAGGGGGAGGGAGCAGTGTGGAGAGAGGCTTAAAGAAAAGTTGTGCAACAGGCTTCCTAACTTGTCCGGGTTTTTTTGTTCTCTTCAGGCTGCTCAGTTCTTAAATTCAGGGAATGTGAGACATAGACTGCAGTTTTACATTGGAGATCACTTGCTGCCATACAATATGACTGTGTATCAAGCAGTCAGGCAGTACAGTTTGCAATCTGAGGAAGAGAGGGAGTCTACAGATGATGAAAGCAACCCATTAGGAAGAGCTGGGATTTGGACAAAAACACATACTATTTGGTAAGTTGCCTAGAGAAATCAGTGAATAACTTCATTAGTTTTCTACATGTATATGTCTTGTTTTGTTTATTTTCCCATTCGAAACTGTAGAACTTTGAATTTCTTGATGTGCTTGGGATTCTTCAGATTGAGTAAGAGTTCGTTGCTAACTGCTGCTGTTCTTTCTAGCTCATGAACAAAGCTGATGAGCAAGAAATGGGGAATCTTAAATGACACTTGCTAGGTGGAGGGAAATCATTCTCAGTGTTAGGTGGCTAACCACAAACAGGAGAGGATGTGTCTGCAGTCTGCAAATAATGGTCAGCTTCATTCTGGTTTTCATAAGGGGTTGCTGTGCAGGTATATGTATTCTCTGGCCATACTTTGCAAGGAGCATTGACCTATAACTGTGCCAAACATTTCAGTGTTGAGCAGTGTCTTTTTCTAATATTTAAATGTGCTGTATAAAAAAGCAGACAAAGAAAAAAACACAACTATCACCCCTCAAACCTCAATCACTTTAGGGTTTTGTCTCCACCTTCTGCTTCTCTCCTTCCAGTTCACAGAGCCAAAGGATCTGTTTTTTCTCCCCTCTGACATACGTTGCTTCTGAGGGCCTACCTTCAAAGGCTGGATCATATCCAAATGCACTGTTCTTGCCTTTCTGCTTTTAACTGTCATTCAAGTAAAATTCTGGTAATCAGAGAACTAACACTTCTACAAGTGCTTTTGTTTCCATGCAAGTTAGCATTTCAAAAACACTTTTTAAACTTCTGTTTCCATTTTAGGTACAAGCCTGTGCGAGAGGATGAGGATGGTAACAAGGACTCTGTAGGTGGTAAAAGAGGAAGAGCACAAACTGCTCCCACGAAAACCTCCCCCAGAAATTCTAAAAAACATGATGAATTGTGGCATGGTGAGTGTGTTACCTTGCAAATATGTTAGATTTCCTCCTCTTCCTTTCAGGAATTTCACAGGAATGTTTAGACAGACCATAGTGTTTCTTTCAAAGCAAGCATAGCATAAGAATAGTAGGCATACATTAATCTGTGCATTAAAATAAAAGATAAGATATTGACTGAGTTGTCTAACTAAACTATTGTAGTTAAGTGAATGCCATGACTAATACTACCTTGGGTCCTAATCATTAAATCTTGGGAAGACCTCTAATTGATTTGTTTTGCTAACATGTTCTTTTTTCCTGTTAGATGGTGTGTGCCCTTCAGTGTTAAATCCTCTGGAAATTTACCTCGTATCTACTCCACCTGAAAATATAACATTTGAAGATCCCTCATTAGATGTTATTCTTCTTTTGAGAGTTTTACATGCTATCAGTCGATACTGGTATTACTTGTATGATGTGAGTAGAGCACTTTCTAAATTGCTTTCGCACTTGATACAGATGGTTCTGTCCTCAAACACCTTAAACAACCTTCCCCTGTCTGCTGCCCCCCACCGTGACAGAATAATGCAAATTATTGCTGTCATCTTGTCCTGCATGTTTCTGTAACTCTTGGTAAGATGCAGACTGTAAATTCTTTTTGTGGACTGTATTTTCCCTGTAGTGTGTTGAACATACTTCCCACGTTTCTTCCTTCTTTAAGTTCAAAACCCAACATTATTCCTGAAAAGAAAATGAGTAGTAAAAGTCTACTCAGTCCTTCTTTCATGGCTTACACTCTGGATGACCAAAATGACAAAGGTGTTTTTTGTCATGATAAGCAAACTTAGAAGTATTAAACAAATGTCTTAACAAAGACTTGTTGTTTCTTTCAGCAGTTCTCTAACTAGAAATACATTGATTTTATTTAACACAGAATGCCGTCTGCAAGGAGATAATTCCAACCTCAGAGTTTATCAACAGTAAACTGACAGCAAAAGCAAACAGGCAGCTTCAGGATCCTTTGGTCATCATGACAGGAAACATCCCAACTTGGCTGACAGAACTGGGGAAGACATGGTATGAGTGATTTGCTGTGTTCTGTCTCTGCTTTGGGTTCAGTAGCCTCTTGGCTGGGCAGCACAGGGGCATCATTCATTACAAGACTGGAGAGTAAAAAGTAGTCACAGAAGTCCTGTCAAGTTACATAAGCGATACAGGGATGGATGTTTACACCTTTATTGCATAATTTAAACCACATACTAAGGGACAGGCTAACTGCGAAGTTTGGACCACTTCTTACAGGAGTTTCTGAGCAATTTGAAGTTTTCTCATTGAAATTAAGGGTACCTGATTAGTCAAGTGATGTTTTTTCTCCTGTTAAACTGCTTGATAGCATTCTCACCATAGCACTGCATTTATCTTGACATATTCAATATGGAACAAAGGAAAATACATTTATCATTATTGGTAAAATATTCTAAATCATTTTTATAAAGCTATATTCATAGTACTTTTTAGTATAATAAAGAGTATGAGCTATAAAGCTCTTGCACTTGAAAAAATGAGAAAAGAGAATTGGCATTCTTGTATTTTTCCAGTATTCTTAATTACTCTTCAAGAAGAGTTAGAAGCTTCTGGAGTTTTTTTTGTTGCTCTTTCATATATTATATTTCTCTAGACCCTTTCTCATAAGCATTCTAACTAAAACTAAAGCATTTTCTTGAAGGCTTCCTTTGGAGGCTGCTTTTACCACAGTGTGTAGTAAAGCACTGATGTCAGGCATACATTTCTGTTTTGTTCTAAACTGAATGATAGTCATAACTGCCACTTGGAACACAGCTAACTAATCCATTGCCCCTTACAGCCCGTTTTTCTTTCCATTTGATACCCGCCAAATGCTCTTTTATGTCACTGCTTTTGATCGTGATCGAGCCATGCAAAGACTACTGGACACTAATCCAGAAATCAATCAGTCGGATTCTCAGGACAGCAGAGTGGCACCACGGCTGGACAGGAAAAAAGTAGGTATATCTTGTTTGAAATTGAATGAATGATCTGTTCGTTTTCATGTTGTTGCTTAGAATGTAATGGTGAGCAGGATTTCTTGGTGGTGCAGTGGGAGGGGAGGGGTGGTTGCTGGGCACTAAAGCACGGTGTCCTCCCGGAGCCGGCCGCAGGGTGGCAGGAGGGACCGTGCCTGGCGGTGATCCCGGGGCTCCGTCCTTGCCTGGTGGAATTCTGGGAGCTACAGTCCCAGAAATGAACACTGACTCTTAGGAAAAATTAGTGGTATGTCCACATATTAGCCTGTTTTGCTTGATTTTTCAGCAGCATTCAAGCACTTGATGATTAGGACCCTCAAGTGCTACCTTAATAAACGAAATTAATACCCTTTTATTTGGGGAAGGTAAAGCTCCTATCAGAGCATAATAAAACTAAGCTGCAGCTTTGTTAAACTGAGGAAGTCTTGGGTGCCTGCCTTGAGCCTGGGGGGATGTTACCTTAAAATAAGATCTGCTGTATATGCTGTATGAGCTTGAATACCTGTGGGGGGAAAAAGACGAGATATGAGAACTAAATTCAAATGAAGTATAGATTCCAACATGTAGGAATCCCAGTGCTGTTGGGGTTTTTATTCTGTGTTTTCTTTCCCACGTAGTAGTTTGAGGTATATAACATCACATGACAACACTTCTCTGCTATGTTATAGTCCTATTGCCAGATTTTTGGCAGGAGTAGTACCTATTATTTATGCTGACACAAATGTTAGGCTTTGCTTTTTCATTTTATATGGAACACTTTAATTCTAAACAGTTTTCAGACAGAAACAGGAATTATTTTATCAAAGTATAAGCTTACAAATTGTTGAACTGTGAACTTACTGGCATGGGGTGGAAAAATTTGCATAACTGATTTTTTTTCCTGTTGTAACTGCCTTGGGAGCTGGGACTTACAGACATAATTTCACTACTTAAAACTTCTCTAATGTGTAGCGCACTGTGAACAGAGATGAGCTGTTGAAACAGGCAGAATCTGTGATGCAGGATCTAGGCAGTTCAAGAGCCATGTTGGAAATCCAGTATGAGAATGAAGTAAGTAATATCAATGCAGTCTAATTTAACCCCTTTTTGTTGAAGATTAATACAAAATAGCTACAACTTTTCTAGAATGACTTGATCAGATTCTTCATCCTTCACATTTCTGGTGCTACAGAATTTTATCTATTAATTAGCCCTAATCCACTTGGTTGTGATTTTTAGTTGGTAGGAGAAGCTCTTTCTGATCTAAATTTCATCATCAATCTTATTCTGCAGAGCACGTTTTTTTCTAACTCTAAGCAAACAGATGTGTGTTTCCTCTATAGTATGATCATTAGGCAATTAATACTCTTATTCCACTCCTACTCCCTCTGACATGTGGTCTCTTCAAGCTGCCTCTGTCGTGTTGTAAATGTCGCATAGTTATGTTTTCTAGATGCTTTTTTCAATGCAGTCTCCTTTATAACAAAAAATGCACTATATTTCTCAGGCTAAGTAAAGATTTTGATATTCAAAGTGGTGTAATGGATTAATTTAATTCACTTATTTATCTCATTCCCCATCCTTTCCCCTCACCCTCTCTCCCCTGAAGGTTGGCACAGGCCTAGGCCCCACACTAGAGTTCTATGCACTTGTATCTCAGGAACTACAGAGAGCAGACTTAGGCCTTTGGAGGGGAGAAGAAGTGACTTTAGCCAATCCAAAAGGTAATTGCTTTACTCCGTAAACTACCAATATTGATTCATATTGAATTTGAGTCTAAGTTGACTTTAGTTATGTAAAGGGCGTCTCAGTTTGTGGTCTGGTAATACACCTCATAACAATGTGTGATTATCTTTGTGGGTTTTGTTGGTGGTTGTTTTTCTGGTTGGTTGGGGATTTTTTGAGTTTTTTTTTTTTTTTTTTTTTTTTTAAAAGAAGCTTTAGGTTATGGTTATCTGATTGCCACTTTCTGACTTGAGTCTGGAATGGAACTAGAAGTGTACGTACTGAACCTTTTCCTTTCTTTCTTCCTTCCTCAACAGGAAGCCAGGAAGGTACCAAGTACATCCATAACCTTCAGGGCCTTTTTGCACTTCCTTTTGGTCGAACAGCTAAGCCAGCTCACATTGCAAAAGTGAAAATGAAGTTCCGCTTTCTGGGAAAACTGATGGCCAAGGCAATCATGGATTTCAGACTGGTGAGAATAAAGTAGAAAATATGATTCCTAAGGAGTCAGATTATAATTATGACTCTCTTGAGGAATAAAGGCATTAAGGGTTTAATACTGCTTTCAGCTCTAGAAGTAAGTGCAGTTTGAGGGGAGGTGGGGAACTGAGCTTTTGAATGGGGAGAGGGGAGTATATGTTGAAGATCTTTACAGTGGCTTTTGAGACCATAGTATAAAAAGGAAAAGCCATTACCTGACATGTGTTGCACCCTTTCTCCAGTCTTCTTTCAAGATTGTTTTGGGCTTATTGTTACTCCAGCTTGCTGATTAATTACTTTAATGGATATGCTCTAAGCAGTCAGTTGTGTTTTCTGTAAATTTCTGAGGCAAAACGATTGGGTGTGGTGTTTTGGTGTGTGCCAGAACTAGGAAACAGTACATAGTGTTCTAGATCTGGTCAAGAGATAACATAGCAAAAGGTACACCTTTGGAAGACAATTCATCGCTAAACAGTTTGATGCTTTGGTTTCCAGGTGGACCTTCCTCTTGGACTTCCTTTTTATAAGTGGATGCTACGACAGGAAACTTCTTTGACATCGCATGACTTGTTCAGTATTGATCCAGTAGTAGCCAAATCAATATATCACCTTGAAGATATTGTAAGACAAAAGAAAAGACTTGAACAGGATAAAACACAGGTGGGAAAGTAACCATAAGTACAGAAGAGTGCATCTTCACACATTTGGATTTTATGAAGTAGGAGTAATTCAGAGTATATGATAGGGCTTTTGGTTCACTTTGAAAAGACTAACCAACTTAAATATCAGAGGAAAAAAAATCGGTCCTTGAATGTTCAAAAGGTTTGGCTTTTTCATTAGTTGGTTTAGTCAAATTTTCAAATTTTCTTAGAAGTGCCTTTTCTGTTGTTTTTTTTTCTCCCCTCCCCTGAAGAGCTGTATGGAGAACTGTGTAGACTGTCCTAGTGCATGAGCATGCAGGTTCTTTCAGATATACAGAAAAGTCTTTTTTAAGGTTATCCACTCTTAGCTGAAAAGAGTACAATTCACTGTGGCAGAGTAGTGACACAAGGTCTTTAGAGTGCATGCCTTTTCTAGTATCCCATGTTAATAGCTGGTAGCAGTTAATAACCGAATGTATACTCATGGTACATCTGCTTTGTTACTAGTGAAATTATTGCAAGCTTGTGGGTCTTTGTTCCTCTTCACCTCACTGTCTCACTATCTCTCCTTTGTCACTGCTTTTAATTTCCCAACAAGAGTTTGAAAAACCTGAAACCTGGTGGATGAAAGCTGAAAAATGTCAGTATGCATGCCAAATATCAATGCCATTAACCGTTGTAAGGAAAAAACATAGCCTAAGAGCCTTAGCTTATTGCACATTTCCGTATCTTGCAGTAGTATTGTCTAGATATATAACAGGCAAGAAGTCAAAGTAACCCCAAAATCGATAGAAAAAAGTGTACTCCGATGATCTTTCCAGTTTATTGTTTTGTTTGCCTTGGTTTACTGTTATGTATGAAAACTATAGAAGGAAAGCAAGGAGTACTGTAACAGTTTTAATGGTAATGCTCTTATAGAAACGTCTGCTTAACTATTGGGTAAGTTAATTTGAATGAATTGTTCTCACTTGTTTTCACTCCAATTTTTTAGACCAAAGAAAGTCTACAGTATGCATTGGAGGCTCTGACTATGAATGGCTGCTCAGTGGAAGATCTAGGGCTGGACTTCACACTTCCTGGGTTTCCCAATATAGAACTGAAAAAAGGGGGAAAAGATACACCGGTCACCATCCACAATTTAGAGGAGTATCTCAGAGTATGTAAAAGCAAACCTAGGGCTAAAATTTTCTTTATTCTTGTTCCCTGGGAGTTTGTTCCCATATATATTTCATTTTATTCTCATGAACTAGACACAGCAATAATCTTCCTGTTGATCACTTCTCTTCTGTAGTGGTTTACAGAAAAACTGTTTGACTCTTAGTCAGTGCACCTGATTGGAGAATTTTACAGTACAAAAATGATGTCATCAGAAGGTTAGTTTTTGTGAGAAAGTGGTGTTGTAAGTGGAATCATTTCACCTCTGAACTTTCAGAATATTTTAACAAGTTCCCACATCTGTTAATTATGTTGAATGTGTTAACAATAGTGACTCAGTATCTGCTACCCACTGGCCTTTTGAACTGCTATAATAATGTATTTTTTTTGAGTCAGACTTAAGAAAGCATTAGCTTAGCTGTGAGTCAAAATTAGAGTCATTAGTGCTTTGTCAAAAAAGGAGGCAACAAGCCAAAGCCTACATAAACCCTCAAAACAAACAAAACCCACCAAATATACACACAAGAAACCCCAAACCATAAAAAGAATAGGTAAAGATAAAGCACTGCCATAATAAGTTGACAGTACACCTGTGTATTGATTTATTCCTGTGTCAAAAGGGACACAAGGCACAGAAAAACAAAGGTTGATACTGCTGAACAAAGGTAGGAAACTGTTTCTCCCTAAGAAAGTGTTGAAAGAAAGAAGTTAAAAACAGCCTGGAAAAGAGATGAGGAAAGACACAAGGAATGCAATATTATCCCCTGAAGACATGAGTGGGATGGAGGTAAAGATCATTGTATTCCTGTAGTAAATAATGCATTTCCTGAGAGGTTGGGTTGCTGCCAGTTTCACTCTGATGACTGAAGTGTTAAAGCACTGATAAGAACACATCTGATGTTTTGTAGAAATGATTCACTAGGAGTCATATAAGCTTCTGCATATCAACTGAGAATTTGCAAAGTTATTCCATAATCCTTACAACTGAATATTGAGCCAGTTGCTGTCGATCCTACAGTTCAAAAAAGTTACCTATCCAGTTCTCGTGTATTTATTTGTTGAACGCAAATTCTGATAGTCAAGAATCACTTACAAAATTAAGTAATTTGGATACAAAGCTGTTTTCAGACTTAACAGATGGGCAATACAAACTACCACAGTTTGTTAGAAACAGAATTTGCAGTCTCTCTTTACTGAGCAAAGTTTCTTTCAAGTCTGATTTTCATACAGTTTGCAGTCAGGTTTTTTTTTCTTCTAGGTAGCTCAAGTTTGTACCAGGTGTCTGATACACTGAGAAAGGTTTGCAGACAGCTCAGGTGTCCTGTAGTTGCCCTATTGCAGGCCTCTGGCAGTGTAAAGGAAAAGCAGATTGCTACAGAAAGCTTACCCTCCTCTTTTAAACAACTCTTGGAACTGTTTTATTAAAGGATACCTGTGCAGTTTTTCCTTTCCTTGCCCTTACAGACTTGATGTGAAGGAAGTAAGAAGATTTCAGAGAGAGCGCTAGTGTGTTCTCTGTCACAAGTATGATGACTTGCTGCATTTTAGAAACAGTATATTTAATTTATCAGCTGCCCTGTACAGCTCTCTGTGGGTCAGCTGCCCTGCTCTTGAAAATTGTTCTTTTCATTAAAATCCTGTGTGTGGATTAACATTAAAAGTAGTCAATAAAGCTGGAATATCCTACTGTTGCTTTCCATGCTTCTCTTGCCATCATGCCATTCTACCCTCTACCTCCCTTTTTCCCACAGGAGCTGCCTTTATCAAAAAGTAGAACTACTTCAGCTATCATAGTGTAGTGAAAGACTTTATTTATTCTGGGTTTGTCCCCTTCTCCCTTGTACAAAGAAAGAGGCCAACTTGCTGCTTCTGAGTTTGTGAACAAAATGTGTAGTTTTTTGCCTAGAATTTTGATCTTCTCTTTGAATCTGCAAGAATACAATGCAGCTTAATTTTGCCACGTGCTCTTGGTCATAAAACATAATCCCAATTCTAGGTAAGCAACTGCTGTTAGAATAGACATAGAATGCTGTGTGTTACAGGACAGCTTTGTGTGGCTGGTGCTTACTGCCTTCCTCTTCAGCAGTGAAACGTGAAAGTAGGACTCTGTATCTTACCTGAAATTCAGTCCTTTCTGGAGGAAAGCTTATCAACAGATCCTGATGAGCTTTTGTACCTGAGAGCTTTCTGGAGCAAGTAACCTTTCAGTTGTTGGGGCAGGGTTAAGTCCTCACTTCAGGGGTCCAGCAGTATCTGTGAGGTTTTTAATCACACTCAGATGCATCCTTAGATAACTTTAATCAGCATCACAGGTCAGAACTCCTAACACATTTTAAAACTGTGTTGACAACACATCTTTTACAACCAGCCTTCATTTCCTGCTGGAGTTGAGGGTATCTAAGGCAAGTGTAGTCATCAAAAGCACTGAGTGATAAAAGAATCTGAACTTGGCATGATATATATTGGTTTTTAATGTAGTAGAGGAATACTGGCCGTGGGAGATTAAAAAGAAATTTGGTCTTGTTTGTGCCATATTCCTTTATTTCAGTATGTGCTGTCCACTTTGGAAGTGACTTTAATATTAAAGGGGTGACTACTGATACAAAGCCAAAACAAAAATCACACTCAAAAATCCTAGAGCAGTGTCTTACTGTCTTTTGCATTATGATTCTTAACCATATCACAGTAACTTGAAATAAAGGTATTTCCTTTGTTCCCATGTGTTCTTGTAATATTAAGCGTGTTAATGTATCAAACAAGCTAGAGTTACTTTTTTAAACTATATATTAGAAAAGGGTCCTATGTTTCCATGGGGCAAACTAGTATATATTGCCAGTAATACCCTGAGGATTTCTGCTTCAGTTGCTGAATTTTAAGTGGTGTAGAGAGAGAACACATAGGTTAGGCTTCTAAAAATAACAAATGTTCAGATTTGCTTTAATTTATTTTGTTAAATAGGTTCCGTTTTAACCAGGTGTTCTGCATTCTGTTTGTTTTGTTAAAAACAAAGGCAAACAAATTGTTTAAACTCTGCATGACTTTCATGTTTAGGGCAGTCTGAGTTACGAATTAAGGCAGAGTGGGGCAACGCTGTCGAGCAGCTCCGTGAATCCAAGTTCAAAATGTTCTAACTCCAGTGAGCAAACGGCAGAATGCCTGGAGTTGTGCTTCTGCAGCTGTACCCTTTTGTTCAGTAGGGATCATTCCATGCTTCCAGTGTTCAAACTGACTTTTAATTTATTTTTTTTCTTTTGCTCCAGTTGGTTATATTCTGGGCACTAAATGAAGGTGTTGCCAGACAATTTGACTCCTTCAGAGATGGATTTGAATCGGTCTTCCCCCTCAGTCATCTCCAGTACTTCTATCCTGAGGAGGTTGGTGAATGTGTTTTTGCTGATGCTTTTATAACCTTCTGTATCTTTGTATGGGCAGTCTGAACCGGGGTGCAGGGCATTGGTGAGTCTGATGACATTTCTAATGCATGCTGGTAAAACTGAGTGTCCCTGAAATTGTTCAGTGGTCATTTATTTTTGCTTTTATTATGAACAACTCCCTTTTCTTTAAAATTGTGTTTCCAGCTTTTCTGAGAAACATGCCTGAATTTCTGTATGCAGGCTCTCTGTGTTGGCATGGATACTCTTAATTCCTTGTATTTCAGTACCTCTGAATAGCTGTCCACAGATGTGGATGTTACCTGGGTGTTCTGTGAAAACAGAAAGTATTCAGCTCCTTAACAAAGCTTTAGATAGTAAGAATAGATTCACGTGAAGGGGTGAAGAATAAGGATAGTTGGTCTTGCCTTGTTCTCACCAGCATCATACAGATTTCCTTGGAACAACGCTTACATTCTTAAGTGGACTGAATTGAGGCCTAATTATGGTTGTCTGGACTAGAAGAGAGAATGTTTTATTATTCTTCCTTTAGGGAGTCTATTTGAAGACTGTACATTGAGGGGTTTTTTTTACCTTCATGAACTTAAACCTTTGACTTCAAGAATAAACAATAAAGCACACTCTGAAACAGCATGTTAGCCAAGTGTTTGTGGTATTCTTATGTTCTTGGTGCTTTGCAATGTAAGAGTCTCTTAAAGATGAGACCTGTAGCTACTGTAGTGATTATTCTTTGTGCATCTGCTGGTTCTACTTTCCAAGGGTACCAGCACTCTTTTTTTTTCCTGCAACAAATTTAAGGCAAGTAAAAATGGCAGATTATTCTGGTTTATCCTGTAGGGTTTTTTACCCACTTGTCTGTTTTGTTCTATATGTGATGCCCTTCTGTCTTGTCACTGTTTGGCATGGTTTGATGCTTGCTTCCCCTTGGAATTTTTAAAATACAGATCATAGTCCATTGCTAATCTACTAATACAGTTGATCAAATTTAAGCCACAGGAACAGTATGAGCTTTCCCCTGAGGGACTAGACATGTGTGGTCTCATGTTCTGTTGCTGGTAACTATTTGAACCTTTTTACAAGTCATTCCTAAACTATTACAAAGAACTTGTAAAGTTCTTGTGTTTATGAACAGAACAGCTACGTGTGCCAAATCTCTGGTGTTACTGAGTTCAGGGCTTTACAACTCCTTGTGTATCCTAGAAGGGTGTCAGCAAAACTTCTAATGTTTTGGCTGCTGTAGCCTGTCACCTCTGCTTGGCCAAATGCACACGAAGAACAGGCAAAATAATTGAAGTACAGAACTGCTGACAGATCCACTTCTGTCTGATGACTGTTCTTTTGTCTTTCAAAGATCTCACATTTCTAAAATGCAAGAGTAAGCACTCTGTTCTTTGCACTCGTTCATATTTCTTATGAAATATCAAAAATTTAAAAATTTCTACAGTGCAAATTGCTTATAAGGACTCCTTTAAGAGAGGTTCAGCATCTCGTGTGGTAGTGGATTGCATGCAAAGGCACATTCAGCAAGTGAGACTGTCACTGGGGTGAAGCTGCTGAATCCAAAGAGTTTGGGTGGATGGCTTGGTGTGACTGAGTTGGTTTTGCACCAAGCCATCCCAGAAAGAGGGGTGCTGTAATAGTGTTTGGATCAGACTTACCCTGCCTCAAGTTCTAAAGGGAAACACTTTTTCCTTGTTTCATTTATAGTTGGAGCAGCTCTTGTGCGGCAGCAAAACAGACACTTGGGATGCAAAGACTTTAATGGAATGTTGCAGGCCTGATCACGGTTATACACATGACAGGTAACGTGGCATTGGTCTTGTTAAAAAACCAAAAACCCACACAGTAGAACATACCTATTTAAATAGCTTTGATGTATTGTTACTCAAACTAAAGGAATTATATGAAATTTATTTGAGGATATTCATGCTGCACTGAATATGAATGTGATGCAATTATTTTAATTATAAATAAAATAACATTTTCTTGGTTCTTTTCCCCCCTCAGTCGAGCAGTGAAGTATCTCTTTGAAATTCTCAGTAGTTTTGACAGTGAGCAGCAAAGACTGTTTCTTCAGTTTGTGACGGGTAGCCCCAGACTGCCTGTAGGAGGTAGGTCTTCCTTATTACATATTGCTGTATGTGAAATCACTATTAATAATGCATATCGGAGTAAGTGGATTACTTCAGTATGGGAAAGAATGATTAGGTTCATACTTGTTTGACATTTCTAATTTCAGAAGTGACTGGGTGGATTTCAGGTATAACTTTCATAACCTTCATGTTAATCTCACGACACTTCATTTGACTCTCCAAGTTTAATTTGTTACCAGAAAACCTATCAGAGGGCAAAAAATAGTTCAAAATTTAAACAAAACTGAAAGCTCCTGATACTGTATTTCTTGGCTAGAGGTGCATTAAGTTATGGCAACAAAATGATGCATTGCTGCCTGGAAAGAATGGTCTTTCCTAGAAAGAAGACAATGCTAGCATAGTATTTATTTTATTCAATTTCTCCCCCTTTTGAATTTCAGAATTCAGGTGAGAGGCAGTGAGGACGATGGAGGAATTTGCTGTCTTTGCTAGGGACCATTGTAGAATACACATTTTGCCATAAATCTCAGCTGAACGTTTTGCAAGTAAAAACAGAATTTATGCATCTGTTCCATTACTTACAGTTTTGGGGATTTGGGGGAAAGAGTTGATATGTTTTTTTCATTTAGCATTTAAAGTACTGGGTTTAGAGCTATTTTATGGAGAGATGGTGCAGACAGGATTGAGGGTTAGGAGTATAAAAATTGTAGCTGGAGTGAAAACAAATTAGGTTATTGTCATAGATAAGTCCTGAGGAAAAAAGTGTGTGCAGCCAATAAACTCTTAAAAATACTATCATTGGAATAGGGTTTTTACACATACAGGCCACAGTTGAAAGTAGAGTAGATTCATCTAGCTTATTCCTTTTTTCAAATCCATCTTGGAAAACTAATCTACAGACAGGATTTTAGGTATTTTTTAGTTTGCTGCATGGCCTTACAAAGCCCTATCCTAAACCTGTAAGCCTGGAGATGCAGCCAGAGGTGCCATGCGTGCCTCTGTCACTGATTCATGTCTGCAGGGTCAGCTGTGGGTTTTCAAGAGGAGCAACCTTATTCTGAATGTCTTTTCTCCTGAACAGGTTTCCGAAGCTTGAACCCTCCCCTGACGATTGTACGCAAGACGTTTGAGTCTACGGAGAATCCCGATGATTTCCTACCCTCAGTAATGACTTGTGTGAACTATCTCAAATTGCCGGACTATTCAACAATTGAGATAATGCGTGAAAAACTCTTGATAGCTGCAAGAGAAGGGCAGCAGTCATTCCATCTTTCCTGATCACAATGAAAAATGCAATGTCTGCCTGTTACAGCAAAAGAGAAACTCATGATTCTTTTTTAAATATATCACCTGAGTCAAGGAAACGTGTTACGCCTTCTTGTTGTAGAAAAACGGCTTGCAGATAATAAACAAAGACACTTGGTTGATATTCATTAAAAGCCCCTATGGACTTAAAGTGATCAGGCCCTAAAAGTTGTTGTGACAAGGTTTCTTTAGCAAGTTCTTGTTTAAATTATCATTTATTTGATGAGTGAAGTTTTTAACTTGCTTTGCTGTGTGAAATTTAAAAAGGGATGTTTTTCCAGGCTGGAACAATAAATGTCGCTGTGCAGTTTAATACTGGGCTGTGTGTATCCATCTAGCTAAGTCTGAAGTTTTTCCTCCAAAGACAACTTTTGTACATAAGTACAGAAATTAAAACACAACATGTATTTGACGAATCTAGTTTAGTAGACTAGTTCTGTGTACCCTCACCTGCCTCTAATTTTACCCATCCTCATGTATTGTCTGATGTGCAATTCACTTGGTTCTTTTTGTGTGCAACATTCAACAATTGTTATGTTTTGGTTAGCATGGGCGCTTAACTGCTCCATGCCCCTTTCTCTGATTAAGATAATTTAAATTTTACTGAAATCAAATATATATTGTCAATATAATTCAGCCTTTGTAACTAGGTAGAACCTTTCTTATAGCATAGTTTTACTGTAGTGGTAGGTTATAATGGTGACAGTCGTTACCAGTCGGCGCTCCAGAGCTGTTTACACAGTGATTCAGGCAGCAAAAGCCTCTTACTGGAGGCGAGGAAGAATTATTTCTTTCATGTAGTTGAAGTCCAACGGCTTGGGCTGGCCAGTGTGTATTGTGGTAAGGCCAGAGCATTTCGAATTGATGTAAAGTTTTTTAAAAGACAAATTAGTTGTTTCATTCCCTGTTTGAGTAAACAGTTTTCTTGTTCTTGATCTAAGTTCCTGATTAATTTTGTAGTTTTTTTCTTTTTTTTTTTTTCTTCCCCCCCCAGTGCTAGCTTGGAACAAGCAGTTCAGCCTTTGTCTTTTGACACAGATAAAGCACCTGTAAGCAATGCTCTGTCCAACTGTTTTATGTGCTGATTTCTCAAATCTGCAATAATTTACTTCATCAGGTTAATGTTTTTACCTGAATATAAATAAAAAAGTTTGCTTCACCTTTTTGTTCATAGTTTTGTACTGTATGCCTAAAGCTCAATTGTGTAAATTACTGTAATGCAAGTAAATCATCCTAAATCTACTTGGCTAACAACCTGCAACTTGTGGATGATTTACTACTAAAACAAGACCTTTTGAGACCTTCAACTCAGAGGGAAATTTTTTCCTTTCTATGGGTTCAAAAAACGGGCAATTACAAATATTCCTGAGATGTACCTGCTAGTTAATCTCTTCGAAAATGTGATAGTTAATTACTTTTATTCAACTTTGAGAAATCAAAATTCATTTCAGTGCTTAGAAATTGTTAAATTCTGGCTAATCAGGTTAGTGTTTCCCCTAAACTAACAAGTTTTCTTTTATCTAGCTGAAGAACTTGTACTTCCAGAACATGTAATGGACATTCTTCCAGTGAACATTCACAGAATTACATGTGGTTGCTCAGACCAGTGCCACTGAAATGTCATAGAGATCTGTCATGAGCATGAGTAGAATGTGAAATCCTTGCACAAAGAACCTGATAACTGAACAGTTTTTCCTACCGTATCACACCTGACCGAAGGCGCTTCACACTGTACATACAATAATGGTAGCGCACAGTGCGGCATAGTTTTCACTCAACTTCAAGGCAGTGTTTAAACTATGGACTGGTGTTTAAATTGTTCTGATAACTTGATCAAACTGAGCACAAACAAGTGTTTATAGTGTGTGGATAGCAATTTGTTCATTTTCTAAGGTTCTATATTTTAAAAAAACTGACTTGTGTAAAAAAAGAAAAAAGCTAATATTTTGTATTAAAATACCATGTGTATTGATATTTTTTTTACCCATGTTGTCTCCCTCTAGAATCTGGCTTTCATTGACTTTGAAATTTTGAGGAGCTTTCAAATTTGATACGTAGCCTTTGTGTAATTTGCAGTGGGAAAATAAGCTGTTGGTTGCCTATTTGAAAAGGAAGGAAAAAGAGAGTACCTGTGGGTGATGACTTTGGTTGTTCTGGCTGTCATTTTCAGCACAGACTTAGGATTCAAATTGGCCTGAGAAGTGAATGAAACCCTTTTTGTGACCCTTCTTTTTCCTGCCAGGGGCAGCTTTTAGTGCATTAGAACAGCCTGGCTTAAAGGTGAAGACAGGACATTATAAGAGTAAACTGAAGAGTCACAGTTTGCCTGGCTGCAGTACTTCACTGCAAACAAATAGTATCTAGGAGTAAATTAGGACAAGTGGAGGGGTGGGGCAAGATGTTAGGGATTCCTCCTTTCAGGAACTTTGGATTAAGGGAAAAGTTCACTAAAATCAATTGTGGGTGTGTGCAGGTGCCAGCTGAGGGCTGTGTAACCCTCAGAACACGTAGTCATCTTTGTACTGCACTGCTTTGTATATAAGGTATAATAAAAGGTACAATAAGAATTCTTTAAAATAGATTTTTTTTTTAATTTGGTAAGTTCAGCTGGTTTTAGATAACACCACCAGATACTGTTTTGGATGAGTTTCATGTTCTTCTAAGTGAACAATTGCAGCAAAAACATCATTCATGGAAGAAGTGCCATCTGAGCACTGGTAGCTTCTACTGAACTTGTGCAGTACTTTTATTTTTGTTGCATGTTGGCTTTTTACCAGAATCTCTTGTGTAGGGAACAGTTAAGAATCCCATCTGACATGAATTAGTTACAGTGCTCCTTCATGTTTCGTAGGAAGATGCACAGGAATTAATTCTGTGTAACCCCCCCATGCCATTGCCAAACTTGAGTGGATAATCAAGTTTCCAGATGCAAACTGCATAATTGGATTGTCCAGATTCTTCTTTCTTTCCCTGCAACCACATGTCTTATTTGCTTATATTTCCTTTCCCTTCCTGATCTGTTCTCCAATGAGAACGTGGGTGCCAAAGGGCAGGGACTGGTGAAATTCCAAGAGTCTGCATCACTTGTGCCCTTCACTGCTGCAGGGAGGGCTATCCCACCTGGTTTCACATGAGTGATGCCAGTTCCTGTTCTTGGAGCAGCCTGAACCTCTGCAGAGGGCTTTGTAGCAGGACAGAACAGTCTGCCTCACATGAGGGATAGAGTGCCTTGGTTTTAATATGAATGTGCCTCCCTCAAGCCAAACCTTTTCTATAGCTAAAGCTATTGGCAGAATGGAGAAAAAGGAAAAGCTTTGCTGAAGTGGATTAGAATAAAAAGTTTGTAAGGGGAGGCAAATTCTTTTGGAGGGTTGAGCCTTTTCAGGGCTTGCCCCATCTTCCTTGTATTTTCCTTTCCTGGTCTCTTGGATAGCTTCAACTGGAAAACCTCTCTGCTCTGTGATCTCTTCTGTGATCTTGCAGGAATTTCTCAGCTCGATATTCCCAACATGCACTGTTTTCAATAGCTTTTCTCAGATGAATTCAGATGGTTGCCCCAAGAATAGGAGTAGTCACCCTACCTCAGTGCAGCCGCACAAGCTGCAGTCACAGTGTTTGATCAGAAGGTTGGTGTGTGTTTATCCAGCAGATAGGAAACAAATTCCAGGGCTCTGCTGCCTGTGACTGAGAGTGATGGCTCAAGGAATAACTGATGCCTTTAGAGGAATGCCATGTCCTTGTCTTGTGGTGCTGAAGTGTGTGTGTATTGATCAGGTATCAAGCTGCTTTGTGGGTGAAGGGAGGAACAGATCTTGGGTCTTTTCCTTTGTCTATGAACATTTGGGGAATAATGAAATAGACTGTAAACAGGAGAACTAAGCAGAGGGGAAATAGTCATGACACATCCAGTATTTGATAGCTCTAGAACTAGTTTAGCAGCAACTCTTGGAAACCTGGTTCGAAGAGGAAAAAAAGATTAAAAAACTCCAAAACAAACCCACAACAAAATGAAAGAACCAAGAAGACCCAAACCCAAAATACCCTCTAAAAGAAGTTCCCTTCTCTGCCCACCAGCCTCCCCAAAGGTGGGAAAAACTCCTAATTCCTGTGATGCTTTCCTGTATTTAAGGAGAACACTGACCAGTTCTAGCTGTAAGCAGCATTTTGGGGTAAAGCAACGTGCTGTGGGTTGGGCTTTTTTTGGTCTTGTCTGTCTGTCCTGTTCCTCCTCCTGCTCCCCCCCCCTTTTAGTATAAGTCTGTGGCTATTGCTGAGACCCTGTAAAAGACAGATAAGCCTGGGGGAAAATGTGAGGCAGCAACCACCCTGCCCTCGTGTCTGAGAACAGGAAGAGGTGGAAGGAGGAGGCTTCACTTTGTAAAGGTAAGCTTGCACAATACATGTTCTTACACACTGGAAGCCAAGGCAGGTTGATGTTACGAGGTGCTTAAGGAAGTTACCCCATCTCACCAGCCATTTCTTGAATTATTTTACTCTTCCCTTACCTCCTGTCTGAGGTATTCTAGGCTAAATATAGGCCTGGTCTGACTGCAGCTCTTAGGAATTAGGTCTTAGGAATTCTTCCATCCACAAGCCTCTGGTGGGCAGGTGATGCAAGTAGTAATCTAGAAATAGTTAGCCAATTTAGGAGGTTTACAACTCCTTCCACCTGAATATGAAAGCAGTGTTAGTAATAGAATAGGGGGAGAGACTGCACAATACTAATTCTTTATAGCTATACAGTACTTTTATCCTTTTAATTCTTGCTACATACATTATATATTACAATTACTGTCCCCTGTTGCCTGTTTTTCTCCTTTCATAGCTTATTTTTGAGTAATCTTGCACTAAAACACATTCAACTGCTTTCTTCATACTAATAACTTTAAGGTTTTATCCTTCTGTGCTGCAACAGACTATTTCTGACCAAATTCCAGTCCTGATGTAATACCACTGATGTCCAGATGTTTCATATCTCTTAAGTCCAAAATAAGGCTTTTAATAACTCTTCCAAGCGTTTTAAATTTATATATTTTTTAATACAAACGTCCTCCCTGTCAGCCTGGCCTCAAAAACAGATTCTTGAATCCATACTGGATGCGAATGTTCTGATGGTTTTTGCTGAACAGCTCCTTCCTATCCACAAACATCATTCAGCGAATGTATCAGATCCACTATGGAGCTGGCATTTTTGTTTAGGTTTTAATTTTGTTTTACTAGTAGAGACAACTTCGCTTTGCTTACTCCCATTCAGGGGACAGGTATGCAGACTGTGGCTTGGCTTATGCCAATCATCTCTCTGTCTGTATTTCTTAGTTCCCTTTCCTCCACCGCGTTAAATATAAACTTCTTGTCTCCCAATGCTCCAAAAAAGAGCTGTCATTCCGTCTCCTGTTCTTCATCTTGCACCTGAATGTTTTCTCAGGTTGCCTCAGGCACTCTAATCTTTACAAAGGTTCTTTGCCACAATATTTGCCCTGGAAATGATTGAGATAAATGACAACTGCTGACAATACTTATGGTTTGTTGTGATGGTGGATATTGACTCATTATGCCCCTCGTGCTGTGCAGTTTTTCTGCAGTGCCTGACTCTGCCCTCTCTTGTGCTTTAATGGTAAGCAAAAGCGGGGAGGGTTTTCTTGTCCTTTGTACAGCAGCAACCAGAACGTGACTACAAGAACAGTGTCTCAAAACTGTTACCCAAACTGGAAATAGAACAAAACATTACCAGCTGCCAGAGATTTACTTTTTAATCTTATGTGAGAAATCAAAAAAACTTTAATTTGATTTTTATCTAAAGCAAATAATTTAACAGCAATAATTTTAGTTTTTCAATGATTCTCAAATGGACTTAAGGCAATTCTGGTTAGTTAGTTGTCAATATGAACACTTATCAAAGATGATAATGCTTTTTATGTTATTTCTTTACCTATTTGATTCTTAATTATGAAAATGCATCTCTTCACAGCTGAATCAATGTGAAGATCAGTATTATATATGATACTGTGGAATAGTCTTTTACATTTCGCGTTATGATCATATAGTTTTAAAAGGTGTTAAGAAGTCTAGGCTGTATTTGCTTTGTATTACACAATATCAGCAAAACAGCTTTCCAAAGGGTGAATCTGCACCTCTCATTCAGATTTTATCGTAAAATTAATCCAGTGCAGTGTAATCTTCTTACTTGGCTGAGGCCTTTTATGAAATTTACTGGAAAATTCAAGTTAAGCACTTGTAGAGCTTGCCTGATTTTCCATTTGCTGGAGCTTTGTTTGAGTGCATGCCTTTCCCCTCGGAGCCGCAGGGATTAGGCGTGTTCCATCTGCTGGCGGGTGTGCTCTGTGCTGCTGCTTGTGCAAACTGGGGTTTCCAGAGGCTGAGCTGCAGCACCTCTGCACGGAGAGGAACATGGCAAATGGATGGTACAGGTTATTTCTTCAACATGCTTTTGTTGTAATGAGGAGTACTTAATATCTTGGCTTTTTGGAGAGTAGAAAAATATCATGTGACAGTGGAAAAGCAGACACCGTGTGAACTATCCCTTGCTCTGCGTGCAATCAAAGAGAGCACGTTGGTTTTCAAGTTCACAGTTTATGTATCTTTATTTGAAAATCTTCAGTGAACTTGCAAATATCCGTAACTCAGTTCCTTTGGGTTTTATAATTGATAATTGCTGAGGAAAAGAGCAATTTTTAAGTGGTCAACACTTTGACACTGTCTTCTGCAAAACCAACCAGCCTTCCTCCCAAAAGCAAAAGCTTCATTTACAGACACCATCTAATGCAAAAGTGCTTGCCTAGTAGAGGTCATTTGTTACACTTGCACACACCAAAAGTGTGTGTGTTAGATTTTGAGAGAACATGCCAAGTATTTGACTTAGATTTCTCATAATTTGAGCAAAAATAGGGACTCCAATATGTGTACCTCTACTCTGGAGAATCCTGTAAGCACATTCCTTGGGGTTAACAGCCACACAGACACAGTCATTATGCAAGGAGAAATGGTGAGGATTCAACTTTTATTGCCACAAAGTGTCCATCTGGGCTATAGCACATTAGTCTTACTAAATATAGTGACCGGAAGATGTTCAGCTCATCTAAAAGGATGTTTAAAAGAGCTTGAATTTAGTGTGGAATTATCTACAAAGTAAAAATGCTATAAATTACTCTAATAGCATGTAGCTCCTTAATCTGTGAGAAAAAAGAGGTAAAACTAGATCCAGTGGGAGTCTGATGAAACTAGAATAATTCAGATTAAAATTATGATTTCAAATCTTGAGAAAAATATGCCTAAAGTCTTCATTGCTTTTGGTCTTCAAATAAAAATTGGATACTGTAATTTATGCATATTTCTAGTCTGAAGATAAAATAAATGAGACATTCTTTTTGTGGGAGGCCTCACTGGCCCAGAACTGTCTTTCAATATTACCATTTTGTTTTCAAAAGGTTTTAAGAAACAGTGGATACAATATAGAGGTTGCCATTACCTCTGACTGTGGACTGCATGGAATAGCAGTCACATCCACTGTCTCTGCAAACAGCACTGACCCCTTGAATCTCTTGGGTCTAATTTTCCCTAGCTTTGAATTGTTGTTAACACCACATACTGCACAGTGGCCCCCCTTTTCAGGACAATGAAGTCATACTGGCTTCATTGTTTTCCCATAAACATATAATATTTATTCTTAGTTTTTACAGAATTTAGAGCCTGATGGTTTTCTCTAGCAACGTTTAGCATTGTGTAAATCAGGAGTTCAGAGTTATAGGATGAGTTCTGTACTTACCTCCTGTCTGTAGATGTTAGGCAAGAATTCAGCTTGTTAGTCTTTCAATAGTTTAAGATCTTGGCTGGAGCCTGAGCTGTCAAATTTGGACTTCCCCACCTCAGGAGGACAGTGAGGAAGTGGTGAATCATGACTCAGTTAACTGGGAGCCTGAAGATTCAACATGTAAAGGAGTTAAGATATTCTGTGGATTCACATTTATTAAAATAAGTGGATACAACTCTTATTTTAAATAAATGCTTAGGGAGAAAATGAAATTGAAGACACAAGCCTGGCCTGAGCCAGAGTCTACTCGTTATAAAAACACATAAAAGAACAAAGAAAATAGAAAAAAGGTGACATTTATCTCTGTCTTTTAACTCTAGTGATGGTGATATTACTGAGTAATAATAAACTGAAAAACTTGAAAATAAATGAATACCTGAAAAAGAAAATTTGAAAGAAAAATGGCATGAAAGAATAAAAAAACCCCACAATTCAGTTTTGCATTTGCTGGTGAAATTTTGTGTTGAAATTAAAACAATAATAGTCTGTTCTATATTGGAGGGTATTTTTACTGCTGGCTGCCCCTTGAGAAAGCCAAGTACTGCTCTTTTGTGTCTACAAACTAAACTAAATATTACCTTTTTGTTTCCTGCTCAGGAAGAATAACAAAATAAACATTAAGCCTTAAAATCTCCAAGTAAATTACCTTATGGCTTTTTTGGGGGGTGGGAGGTAGAGTAAGGTGTCCATGGATATTTTATTTATCCTTCTCCATGCTGCTTCTAATGCATGGGGTTTTCCAGTCAGCCAGAGGATGGCTGTCATATCCTCTGCCATATACACCTTGAAATTCATAGAAATAGAGTCATTTACTAACTGGATATAAAAACAGCTTTTCTTCAGAGGTATTACTTCCTTGAAGTTCTCATGGTCAAATACTTGTTCTGATAGCTGTCATATTAAGCATGTCACTTGAACTAATGAATCGTTTATGTAAATTCTAGGATAAAGATTTAAGGTGATTCTGACATTAAGATCCTGTGTTTTGCATTTGCTTTGTTTTTTTGACTAAAATTTGCTGTCTGTATGAATGATACATTATGAATTATTTTCTTTATATCCACTGACATTGTAGTCACTTCAGGTCATTATTCAAAAGTCTAAATCATGGCTTAAAAATAGAGGAGAAGACTAACTGGCAAAATCTACACATTCTTTCTTAATTATTTTTTTGTATCTACCTCATAGGAGTTGAATACTTTAAGTTGCACCTGTGTTAATTGCAACATCTGTTTTGTGGTGTTAGTTTCTGACTTTTTGAACAAGCCCCACAGAAGTTAATTCAAATGGTATAAATATGCAGAATTTTACCATATGTAGTTCACTTAAAAGTAGGTTCAGATCAGTTTTTTCTCAAGACAAATTTCTCATTTCATGAAGCACAGTAATGTTTGCTGTGGTGTCATGCAGCATGGTCATAAAAAAACCATTGTAAGAGTATGAAAAGCACATCTTTACTGAAGAGTCTACGTTCAAATTATGTGTACAGCTTTTTGATGAAAGGTGCAGGAGCTATTGAGAAAAGCTTTTTGGCAACTTTCAGAGAAAGATCTTTCTTATAGAGATGGCAGTCATTTTGTGTGAAACTTCTATACAGTGTATATTTTATTCCATTGTTCTAAAAAATATGTAAGAACCACACGGGTTGATAAAAGTTCCTGTGAACCAAACAAGTAGGTGAAGATGTGGGAAATGCCACCACTCCAGAAGTGCCCGTCTGCCACTGATAAAAGGGGCACCATGAATTTTCACAGCACAGTGCTTTTGTGCTCCCTGATAGAAGAGCTGAACCTCTGCTCTATGGATTTTGTCTTAAGACATGATCTATGATTCCCAAGAATTTCTGATTCCTACAGAGAAGAACATTTCTCTACCCAGGCTGGCAGCTCTCTCTTGGTACTGGTTATATCAAGCCCTCCCTGCTGATACCATGGTATTAAATAACAACATATACTTTCACTGCCACCCAGGGTAAACAAACCAGCATGATTATCAACAGTTTCCTATAGCAAAGTTAGCAAACCAAGAGAAAAAACCTGTAGGCTTCAAACAGCTTAATAAAGGGGAGCAAGGTAAAATAAATACAAATGCAAGAACCAGGTAGAAAAGCAGATAAAGCCCCACACATTGCCAGGGAGCAGGGTGTATGTCAGTCTGCAGCGAGATGAAAGAGAAATAGCAACTATTCGGGTACACATGAAAATAAAGCAATGTTTT
Source organism: Campylorhamphus procurvoides (assembly GCA_013396655.1). Classification (NCBI taxonomy): domain Eukaryota; kingdom Metazoa; phylum Chordata; class Aves; order Passeriformes; family Dendrocolaptidae; genus Campylorhamphus; species Campylorhamphus procurvoides. The sequence continues at coordinate 1,918,627 of WBMV01002345.1, forward strand.
CCCCTCATACATCTACAGCAATGAAGCATGTATTTTTGTCTCTGCTCATATCCTTAAACTATCTTTCTCCTGTAGCCAAAAACTGCCGTCACAAACCCATGAATGTCAGACAAAATAAGTTGAAATGTGAAACACCTATGCGTGTTCCTCCCAAGGTGAGTATTCTTACTGTGTCCTGTGGGTTACTTACGTGTTCAAATGTGTACTCCAATATTTTGGTAACTTGAGAGGTGGGTCATTCAAACAGTTACAATAATAGTTTCTATTTCAGCAAACTCTATGTGCCTGGAAAAAGGAAGTTAAATACGTGTAGCAAACATCTTAAGTAAATGCATTTTAAGTTGTATGAAACACAATGTTAAACGAACAGTAGTAGTTTCCATGATTCCAGCAATGATTTTCAAAGGGATTTAGCTTGAATTTTGCTGCTATTCAATAGGGGATTGGGAAGATGATGGGCATTTTTGGAAATTCGTCTTCAGTTGCATGAATAGGACCCTTCTGAAATTTCTCAAATGACATTTAAATCCCAGTCCTTGTGGTAGTTTGAAACGTGAATTCCTGAGATGCTGTACAGCAGGCACAGGCTGAGGGAGAGATGAGGAAAATGTCAGTCTTACACTCTGCAAACCAATACCAAAGAGACCTGATTTCAGCTTGACCCAAAACAAGAAACAGAAAAGAATCACAGGCCATTCAGAAAAGGCTCAACACAATAACTTTCTCACCTAAATTAACTCCTATGCTAGTAAAGAAAAATGTATCTAATAGTTTGTGGTTTTAAAGGAATTCATCAATATTTAGAAAAAACATCATTGTTGTTATGGGAGATATTTAAAGCATGTAACTTTCTCTTAGGAAATCAGAGAGATTTTTGTTCCTCACTAAATATTTAATCAGAACAGATAAAAAAAAATCTCTGCAAAATCTCCTTCAAGCCACTAGGGGATGAGTTACTTCTCCATCAAAATAAATAGTTAAGCTGTAATGTGGCTTATCTAAGCCACACTAATAAGCTATTAGACTGGTAATACAATTCAAACCGTAGCAAGTGTAAATGAGGCAGACAGCTTGAATCCTTATTGAATACTAAGATGAGTAATTTGTTTATGGAAAGCTGACTATAAAATTTTAAAAACTATGCATATTGGACCATTATTATGCACAAAATCACTACCTAAATAGGTAAGCATAATATTTTCTGGTTTAAGGTAAATATTTCCTTATGAAAATGGCAATTATAATGCAAACATTGCTTACATATTCTGTAAAATGCTAAGGGAACTGTGATATAGGTATGTACAATCTGACTCACAGCACCATGTGATGTTCTGCTCTGCTGGCTGTGTTCATTGACCAGCTTATTTTTAAAGTTGTTCTTTTCTGCAAATACCAGGCTGCTCCACCAACAGAATCTGCTGTCTGCTCTAGCTGTCTGTCTTGAAACCTTTTTTTCCAATACTTATCTAAAATGTTTTACTACTAAAACCCTTCAGCTTTAGGCCAGAATTACTGAACCCTTTGGGGGTACAAGAACTGGAAAAGAGGGTCACTACTTAACCATCCGTTCAGGAATCCTCTTTGTTATGAGGGTTGGTCAGCGGGTCAAGACGATTAGCATCAGTCAGGAGAAGGATTTGAGCAGAAAGAAAGATGGGTCGGCTCAGAGAGTAGAAGGGTTTTTTTTTCAGATTGTCTGGTTCTGATGATTTGTTCTATAAGACATTTAGAGAGTTGGCCAAAGCTTGTTATTAACAACTATCTTTGACATCCTGTGTGGAAGGGTGAAGTCTCAGGAGCCTGGAAAGGGACAAACACTGCTATTGAGAAGGAGGACAGTGAGAATTACAGCCCTGCCGCTTTAACATCGCGGCAGCCTGGGATACATACGAGTTATTTCAGAGCACTTGAAAGATAACAAGGACACAAGTGGCAGCCTCTGTGGGCTCACCAAGAACAAATCATGTCACATGTAAGCGGGGTCGGCCTGGGCGAGGCGGCAGCAGAGGGAGCCGGAGCGGCACCGGAGGGCGCTGGGGATGGAGGAGCAGCGCCCGCTCCCGGGAATGGGGAGGGCAGGGATGGGGATGGGGATGGAGGAGAGTGCTGGGGCTGTGGAGACGCTGGCGGGGTTCAGCTCAGTCAGCTCGTAATGCAGCTCTGGGCCCGGCTGAGGCGTGAGGGGTTATGAGCGACCCTCCGGTGCCCTGCGCTGGGGATGTGAGGCATGGATGTTTGGGAGAAATTCCCCTGGCTTTGGCAACCCCAAAGGGGCAGGAGGGCGCTGACCTTCCTGCTGCCTGCCGGCTGATGTACAGACCCTCCATCTCGGCTGTCATAAGGGGGAGTGAAAAAAAGCACAGAAAATGAGGAACAACATAAATCGGCTTTTTAAAAATCAGCCATAGATAACCCCAGCTGAGAAAACACACAGCTTCTTCGCAGTATGAGAAATCATAGGATTAATGTTTATGCTTTTCACCTGCCCCTGCTTCGGTCTCAATAGAACTTCAAGTGCCAGCGGGTTAACCTTGTGCGGCAGTAAATGGGAAGCGGGGGAGCCGTCCTGGGAAGGAGCGCCCCTTCCAGGCTGCCCCTGGGCCCGGCCCGGGCTCTGCCCCGGCGCGCTCTGACCCGAGTGCGGGCTGGAGGTGTGAATTCGGGCTGGAGGTGTGAATTCGGGCTGGAGGTGTGAATGCGGGGCAGGTACATGAGCGCCCTATGGGGCTGTGCCCGGCGCTCCCCCCGCCCTGGGCTCGGCCCTGCCCCGGCTCGGCCCGGGCCGCGCTGAGGGCGCCCCCTGCCGGAAAGCTGCGGGAGTCGCTCCGCCCCGCCCCGCCCGCCCGCGCGTTGCCGGGGAACGCGGGCCGGGAGCTGCG